>APFE030722118.1:213465-318037 GCA_000404065.3 Pinus taeda | reverse complement strand
TAGGAAACTATCTATGAATTGAGGGTCTGGCCCCATAGAACCTTCCTACGACATTGTCTTCCGAGGATAGACTCTCCCAGTTTCAGGATTAGTTTCAACCAACTCTCCTTCTCCTAATTTGAGCTTTGATCTAGTTAGCATTCAATAGCTAAATCCAACACAAGCTTGTCTAACCTTAACAGCCTTTAGCTCTGATACCACTTGATCTGAAAATCACTTGTGAGTGATCTCAGTTAAATAATTAATGAATGAAGGTATTACAGACTCATGTGTTGGTATTTGTCTATGTTATTTTAGGCAATGGATCGATTAGATTTCAAAATACATAGACACTGGAAAATGGAAAACAGTAAGGGAAACATAGTAAGCAGATACAAGAACACAACATATTAATAAGGAGTTCACCCTATTCTCCAGGGCTACGTCTCCGGTCCAGCTTCAGTGGTGGCTTTCTTTCATTGTGTCTTTAAAGCAGAGATTTACAATGAGGAGCTCAGCTTGAGTCTCCTGAAACAGAGGATGCTTAGTAGGGTGGTTCTTGGATTCCCCAAGCCACTAGAGTGCACAGACTCTTTCCTTACCAAGTCTTGACCTCTCTGGTCTTTAATGGGAGGAGCCCAATGTTGTACTCAATTCCCGACAGATCCTCACAGTGATTTCTTGAATCTCTCAAGCCTTCTGTCTGCTTGATGCTGCCTTATGCTGCAGGTCAGCTCGACTCTCTGTTTTTCTACCTCTTGCTTCACTGTCTCTTTCGTCTTTTTTTTCACTGTTCCCTTCTCTGTTTTTTCCTTCTTCTGTTCTCTGTCTGTTCACGGCTTAAAGCCAATCTGTCCTTGACGGTTCGCTTCCTCTTCCGCCCCTTCGGATCGCCTGTTGCTGTTCACTTGGAGTTCCCTGCCTCTGCGTCATCGCTAACGTCTCATAGGGAAGTGGCCACTTGTCCTCTCACGAACTGTGCCAGCTCTTCCTCAACGGTTCAGTATTTTGGTTACGTTGTGAAATGATTCATCTGCCAACTCAGTAGTCAAATCGGACTTCAGACTTTTATATGCCACAGCTTAATTCCCCCGTCAAATCCGGTTTCCCATCGGGCGCAATCTCCGCCGTCAGATTCGGAACCCCCAGATCCTACGGTGTTCACTCTCCTCGCGCGGTTGACTTGCTCGACCGTTAGCCCGCGATGAGAGGTGGTTTTCTTACTCATCCATCGGACACGCGTCGTGCAATGTATGGAATCGCTTGTCCTCCTGCCAAATCCGCTTACTGCCCAATATGCCTCTGATATTCCGCTGGTCTTGGAGCGTGGGACTCGCCTTTTGCCTTAGCGCTTTCCCTACGATTTCCCGGCTTCCCATGCGACCGAGAGCTCGGGGATTTTCCTTCTCGAGGGGTTTTGCCCGCTTAGCACGCGCATCAGAAGCGGCCTCTATTTTCCGATGCGGACTTCCTATTTGCCAGTTTTGCGTCCTGCGCGGTCTCCATGGGCTTCGGTCAATTCGCTTTGACCGAGGTCCTCGTCGTTCCTTGCTGGTTACAAACTGCCACTGTCCAGAGGTCTTCCTGATAGCTCTTTGTTCATAAATTTTGAAGTCTGTCCTAATTTGATACAGTCATAGCACTTTGCTAAGTTTCATGGATCCAATTCAGATCAATCAATTACCCAAATTCTCGAATAGTCCGGGGGAGAAGTAGTGGATAGGGCCAATATAAGATAACATTCCTTTATCTTATCAGAAACAACATTTGATTCTTCATACCTAGAGTTCCTTTGAAGAGTCGGCCATTTTCCTGATGAGTTGCATTCCTTTTTGTCATTGAACTTGTCATTCCTTCAATCATTGAAGATGTCCCTGGAATGATTGTTATCATCATCAAGTGATGTGTCCCTTCTATTCAAACACTCCTTCGCATAATGGCCAAACTTATTGCAAGCAAGGCATTTTCCTTTCCTTCCACCCTTAGAGCCGGACTTCCCATTGAAGTGATCTTAAGGTGGGCCATCAGAAGCTTCCGCTATGCCATTTTGATAATATTATGTGCTTCGATTTCACCCTTGGTGAATTTTGAACAGGGATGAAGAATCCATTGAGCCTTTTGTCCTTTCCCAACTGTCTTCGATGATTGCTCTTTCACTCTTACTTAGGCTTTGTCTTCACCTCAGATCTGATACCATTTTAATTTTAGGTATGTTCTATTGTGATAACAAATTTACTTCAATTTTCCATATTAGCTCAATATCAATTCCAGATTAGCAATCACATTTAGCATGATAGTAAAATGCGGATAGAACATAAACATAAATTGTAGAAGACAAGCTAAGACAAGAGGACACAAGATTTGGTGCTAGCTAGGGACAAACCCCAATATGGGGAACCCTTGATCAATTCTTCTTATATGTTCTTCAGTAGTTCAATAGAGAGAGAGAGATAGTACATATACATTAGAAATCAACACTTTGACTTGACAAGATAAGATCATAGATCTTCTCTAAGAAGATGTCTCATGAGGTAGCTGATATGGGCTTAGGTGATTCCATCACCTTGCTATACCTATCATAGTGCTTCACCATCATACCATGTCCATCATCACTGAGTTGCACCATGCTGCACTATTGCTGAGCTGTAACTCATCATGTTGTACCCAACAGGCTGCTCTTCATCATCATGCTGCACACATCATACGGTTGCACCATATCATCATGTTCACCTCCTTGTGCTACATCTTCAAACTATACCTTCCTATGCCCATCATGCTGCATCTCCTTGTGCTACATCTTGATATACTTGTGTTGCACACCCTTGACTGCACTTGGAAACCCTACCTATGGTGCTATGGCCTACGGCCTAGCACATAGCATCCCTTGTAGCAAATTATCCTAGATAGTGTACAATCATCATTAAAGCAACAACATTTAACCTATAGAAATATCAATGCTTGAACTTGCTAATGCTGCAATTCTGGGATTGGTTAGGGTACTAACCACAGTCCCTAACAGCGCATCAAAAATGGCCTAGAATTCCTCCTAATGACTGCGGTTGTCATCCAATGAGATGTTGCCCTTCATGTTGCTCCTTTGAGGTAGTTTGAAGCCCAACGCTTTTACCTATCTCCCTAACACAACTGCGGCATCCAAACAATCCCAAACAACAATGTTGTCTTCTCATAAACTCTGCTTAACTAACAACACATGCCAACACCTAAACACATTCATTCTTCATGTTGTCATAGGGTTCCTTCTGTTGAAGCTAGGGCTCTTCCCTTTACTATGGCTAGGTCTTTTAGATCTGCTGCTAGGGCACCTTTAAGGCCTCCTCATGACAACGGATCTTGCTGCGCATAGAAGCTCTCCTAAATGGTGGATAGATATCCCTTCACTACAGCTAAGGAGCCTCTTTTGCTTGCGGTTAGGGCATCCCTCTCTGCTGCGTATAGGGTCTCTTTGTTGCTAAATGGAGTCTTCCTTTTCTAGCGTATAAGGCCTCCTAGATTGCTGCGAGATGTCTCCTTTGAATTGCGGCCAAACCTTCACAAGGTTGCTACTAGATCTTGCTTTCAACTGTGGCTAGGCTTCATAATGACAGCGGCTAGGGCATCCTTATTTTGTTGTGTATAGGGTCTCCTTCTAGACCTGTGTTTAGGGCTTCATCCTCTTAGATTTTTCTTGCCACTAAAAGCCAAAACAAGTGGAGAGAAATCAAGAGTGAAGTGTGTGTCTAAATAGCTATCAAGCCACCTCCTTTTATACTAAAATGTTGAGCACAAGTGGGGGTTATTTGGTTGATGGCTGACCTTGACGAATTGTCCCATAATGCAAATAAATTCATATCTCCATGAATACTTATCGGAATTGGATGATCTTTAGATCAATCCTACACCTCTTGATGAGAGGAATCCAAGAAAATATTAGATGCCATAAATAAGATGACCCGTTTGGCCCTAGTTGCCAATTTTAACAAAATTCCAACTAAAAACTCCAAAATGTATAATAGTTAGAAAACACCTAACAAAACTAGATATAAAGCTTTGTAGAGACATTAACAGTGTTTTGCTAAGTATTTACAATATGGTTCCTTAATGATTATCTTCTTATCCATCTTCTATTTATTCATTTGTTGTCTTGGTCTTGATTTGAGTCATGTTCTCAACTCTAGTTCTTCATTCTTCGATTACTTGCTTCTTCATTTTGTACCTACAGAAATCTGATCTTTGATGTCCATATAAAAAGAAATCTATCTATTTATAAATCTATCTATCTTTGATGTTCATTTGCATGTTAGTTTCCTCAGCCATGACTTGTTCTCAACTATCACACATTCAGAGATTGCTTCACACATTTTCCCCTTAATAGAATATTGAACATCTCCAACAACGTTGGGTAAAAATATGAATACCTACAACCGTGGTACCTATCCAAGTGGTTCATTCCAAAAATTGATCCTACATGCTCTTCATGCATGAGGGGTAGGATTCCATGTGTTACAAAATGTATGCTTAAATAACTTGCCGAAGGCTAGACATTACAAATTGGATCAAAAACTCATGGGTGTCAGGTACAATCGATCATGCATCCCTTCCAACATTATATCATTTCAATTCAAGTACAACAAGTATTTGAGTGTTGTACAACAACATCAAGATTAGCTTCATCAAGTGCCCAAAACAAGAGCCAATCAAAGAAACTATGTTTGCTTACTAGGGTTATCATCTAATGTCGATCTTGTTTGCGAGAACTCATTCCATTCATATTCTATTCTTACTTTATAATGTTAGATAAAAGTACAATTTAGATATTTAAACTTCCATTATCTACACTGGATTTTAGCCAAATGGGCAACTCTAGAAATCAAACAAATGATGTACAAAATGTATGCATAAATAACTTGCATAAGGTCAGCCTTTATAATTTGGTCCAACAACTTGAGGATGTTAGGTACAATTATTGATGTACCACTTGCAACCTTACATCATTTCAATTCAGGTACAACAAGTATTTGAATTTTGTGCAACATCAAGGTTAGACTCATCATGTGCCCAAAACTTGAGTCAGTGGAAAAACTATGATCGCTTACTAGGGTTATCGGTTAATGTTAATCTAGTATGCTAGAGGTCATCCCATTCAGATTTTGTACTAACTCTACAACTTTAGATATAAGTACGGTATAGATATTTATATTTCCAATATCATTGTATTTTAGCCAAATGGGAAACTCTAACAATAAAAAAAAAGATTGAACTATGATATCCAGAATAAAGTGACTCGACACTCGTTTCTCACACTTACAAATATGATATGTATTGAAGTATATCTAAACTCAAGATTTTGTAGCACCTTCATGATCTCACCAATACGTCAAAAACACAACAGTTGCAAATTTCTTCTAAGATTTGGAGTTTGGACAATCTGCAACCAGCAACAATAATTCCTCCTACACAAAAATAGTAGACAAAAAAAATTCTCCATCTTACAACTTTCACAATCTCTCTCTCAAAGCAACCTATGCTTTGACATCGATTGTTAGGAATAAAAAATGATGTGAAATGGAAATAAGTAACCAATAACCAAAGAACAACTACATGGATGAGTTGTGACACATTTGAACTTCATGGTATAAAAAATATTGTGAAATGGAAATAAGTAACCAATAACCAAAAAACAACTACATGGATGGGTTGTGACTCATCTCAACTTCATGGTATATGCTTGGCCACTTCGATTGAGCCCGACCACTTGTGGTAGCTTAAAATTGAGTTCACAAGCCTTTTTATAGGCTTCATTACATTGACATCTATGTCTCTTGGTTGTGGCAAAAGAAATAAAGTAGTTGTTTGAGAAACATTTGTTGGGTTATAGGCAAGAGGAGTTCATATACAACCTTCCATCATAATTTGGTTTAAGCCACCAAAATATGACACCTTTTTTTCAAGCGTAGTTACACAAGTCATTCTAAATTCTAGAAAATGTACAAGTACAAGTTTTTTTCTAGAAGTTGAAAAGGTCTGTTTAAGAAGAAATCCTTTTTCATTTGTCTCATTTGCGATCAATGACCCTTATTGACAATTCTTGTAGGAGTAAGGCTTGCATAATTTATCTGTAGTTTGGTTAAGTTCTTAAAACACATGTTTTATTGCAATATTATCAAATTATTTTTTTCGTTGATCTTCACCATGACTGATAGGAACAATAGAATTTTCAAAGTGGTATTTCCATTAATTGATTCAATGACAATTTTGTTACAATTAAATACTTGTCGATTTACTAATTCCATATAGGGTTTTGTTGATTTACTATATATTATAATATGTCATTACAACACTAAAAAGGATTACGTCTATTTGACTTACTCCTATTGGGTCACTAGTTATAGTCAAGAATGATAAATTAAGCATATGCTTGTTACACCTCATCGATGTGAGAAAGGGTTTTCATTGTTTTCCTTAACCTAAGGTTTTGGAGAGCTAGGGGATTGCAATAGTGTGGTGATAATCCTGTGATGTACATGAACTTCGTCTTTATGCATATGAATGAATATTTTAACCATCAACTATTTGTTTAAATGGTAGATTTGTTTGTCAACTATTTACATTCTTCAGGGTGCGTAATTTCTAATAATATATGTTTTGCCAATTTAACATAAGTTAAGGGTAGATATGCTAAGTGATTTAATATTATAATTAAACAACAAAAGGAAAGTTTTATTGATGTTATTATAAGTTCCATTAATGTTTTTAGATATGTTATAAGCATGATAAGATTGCCCTAGAGGAATGAAATTCATTGGAACACATCTATGTCTTATCTCTTGAATTGCCTAGTCGATTAGGGGGGTTAAGGAATGGAATCTTGTCTGTTGTCAACAATGTTTTATTTCTATTTCATAACAACCCCGCCTAGTCGATTATGGGGGTTAAGGAATGGAATCTTGTCTGTTGTCAACAATGTTTTCTTTCTATTTCATAACAACCCTAAAGGATGAAAATTAATAGGGTTACTATTTAGGAAACCTCTTGTTTGAGAAGCGAAATTTCTATTTTACATTAAAAGATTTGAATACACAAATTTACTCATTATAGGGAAAATTAATGATGGAAGGGGTTCAACAGTCTAAAAGGAAATAGTAAGGGCATTTTCCTTGATTGGAAAATGGTTATTAGAGGATGTTAAATTATCCCAATACCAGTTATCTAAGCAAACTGATCAGATTAATTATTTTTGGGAATTATTAACTTTTGTATGCAATAGTAAATGAGAAAAACAGTCATAGACAATGCATAATTATTTCTGGTCTTCTAGATTAGCTCATCACTTAAAATAATATCTACAATTTACAAGAGCTCCCTTACAAGGAAATTGGTTTTGAGAAATTAACCAGGAAAACAACAAACCCGAATCTTACAACTTTCACAATCTCTCTCTCAAAGCAACCTATCCTTTGACATCTATTGTTAGGAATAAAAAATGATGTGAGATGGAAATAAGTAACCAATAACCTAAAAACAACTACATGGATGATTTGTGACTCATCTCAACTTCGTGGTATATCCTTGGCCACTTCGATTGAGCCCGACCACTTGAGGTAGCTTAAAATAGAGTTCACAAGCCTTTTTATAGGCTTCATTACACTGACATCTATGTCTCTTAGTTGTTGCAAAAGAAATAAAGTTGTTGTTTGATAAACATGTGTGGGCTTATAGGCAAGAGGAGTTCATATACAACCTTCCATCATAATTTGGTTTAAGCCACCAAAATATGACTTTTTTTTAAGTGTAGTTACAAAATTCATTCTAAATTCTAGAAAATCAATAAGTACAAGTGTCTTCTAGAAGTTGAAAAGGTCTCTTTAAGGAGAAATCTGTTTTCATTTGTCTCATTTATGTTCAATGACCCTTATCGACACTTCTTGTCGAAGTAAGTCTTGGATAATTTAGTTGTAGGTTGATTCAATTCTTAAAAGACATGTTTTATTGCTATATTTCAAATGTTTTTTTCGTTGATATTCACCATGAATCATAGGAGCAATAGAATTTTAAAAAGTGTTCTTTCCATTTGTTGGTTCAATGGCAATTTTGTGACAATCAAATACTTGTTGATTTGCTAATTCCCTATAGGGTTTTGTTGATTTACTATATATTATAATATGTCATTACAACACTAAAAAGGATTATGCCTATTTGACTTACTCCTAGAGGGTCACTAGTAATATTCAAGAATGATAAATTAAGCATATGCTTGTTACACCTCATTGGTGTGAGAAAGCGTTTTCATTGTTTTCCTTACCTAGGGTTTTGATGTACACGAACTCCGTCTTTATGCATATTAATGAATTTTTTTAACCATCCACTACTTGCTTAAATTGTAGATTTGATTGTCAACCATTTAGATTCTTCATGGTGCATAATTTCCAATAATATATGTTTAGCCAATTTAACATAAGTTAAGGGTATATATGCTGAGTTATTTAATATGATAATTAAACAACAAAAGGAAAGTTGTATTGATGTTATTATAGGTTGCATTAATGTTTTTAGATATGTTATATGCATGATAAGAATGCCCTAGAGGGATGAATGTCATTGGAACGCATTGGTGTCTTATCTCTTGAATTGCGTAGTTGATTGGTGTCACAATTCTGAGTCATGAAGGAGAGCATAATTGAATTTGAGGTTCGCTCTACCCTCACGGATAAAGAATATAAGCAAACTGAATAAATAGAAGTTGGTGAGGAGGTTTCGTGGATGAGTTTCATGAGTATAGTAGTTGAGGGATTGGAATTGTTATTGTAATAGCAGACATAGATTTTTAGTCCTCAATATTATTTATATTGGTCAACATTAGAGTGGCCATCGTTATGCTATGCTCCATCTTGAATCACTTTGGCATCTCTAGATTGTACTTTCCATGTGCAAGTAGGGCTCGCTTGGTTGCTGCTAAACCTCAAATCCCAGAAAGTAATGCGTTGACCTAATATCCTTCATCTCAAATTTTAACACTAGATTTGACTTCCAATCTGCATTAGTCTCTCTACACTTGTCAGAATGGGATCGTCCATATACAACATCAAAATGAGGGTCTGAAATCCAACCAAGGAGAATTATAGGTTGGGATTTGTCTCACTCTAGGTGAAGCCTATGCCTTGCAGATAACTGCCAGTCCTAGCATACTAGGCCCTGGCACCTGTTTGAGTCCATATAGGGATTTCTTAAGCCTGCATACATGCGTCTCTCTGTCATGGACCTCAAACCCCTCTGGTTGCTTGATGTAGAATTCTTCCTCAATGATGTGCTTAAGGAAGACAATCTTCACATGCATCTGATGGATGCTACATCCCATCTCAAAAGCTATTGAAATAACTACTCAAATATAGGATTATGTACCTTTAGGAGCAAGCATCTCCTCCTTGTCTACTCCCTTTTTGTCAGAGAAACCAAGAGCACCAAATCTAGCCTTATATTTCTCTGCTATTGGAAATATCTACTCTTGGCTCGTCCTTTGGTTCCTCCTCTTGAGACCCCTCTGCAACTATTGGTAGGTCCTGAGATTTCCTAGGTTCCAAGTTCTCCTCGAACTTGACACCTTCACTAAACATTGTCTTCTGTCGATCTATCAGGAAGATTCTATAAGCCTTCGAATCCTTGCAATATCCCGCCATGATGCCCCTCTCACTTGATGGCTGCAACTTTGTCCTCTTTTGCAGAGATATGTGGATTAAGCTTGAAAACCATATATCTAGATATTTCCCATCTTAAGTTTCTTTCTTGTGAATGCTTCCTCTAGTGTCTTATCCTCTAGAATTTGGTGTGGGCTCCTATTGTGCAAATACACAGCTTTGTTTGCATGCCTCGATGCTGAAAAACATCAACAAACTCTGATCATGGATCATGGTCTTCATCGCACTAATGATACACTTGTTGTTCCTCTCTGCAACCCCATTCTGTTGCAGGTTGTAGGCCACTATATTCTCCCTCTTGATCCATGCCTCCTTGGTGTTGAAAAGTGTAGCTAGCTTTGGTCTTCATAATGACATGTAATTGTGAATTTTATGTAAGAGATGAAAAGAAGAAAAATAGAATTATTGTAATGCTTGCATCATGGGTTTCATGAGCAAGACATTTTATTTTAGTATAAGCCAATGTTTTTAAAACCGGAAGCGGTGACCGGATCGGTCCACCTAATGAACCTGTTTACTGACTGGAACCGGTCGAACCGGGACTAGTTAGGTCTAAATGAACCAGTTTTAGAAAAATACATTAAACAATTAATTTTTAATAAAACAAAACTATTTTTAAGATTTAAAACCATGATTCCAAGCCAATAGAGACAAAATATGAAAAGTTTTCTCATTTATATACCATGTAAAGGTGAATATATCAAAGTGGCACCGAGTACAATACATATCATCGACAAAATAGTAAAATACATAAGCAATGACTCAAATAAACAATTTGTTTGGTTTGCAATTTTATTGCCATAAAAAAACCCTTTATCTTGCACTAAATTACCACAATGAAAAGATATGGTTGTTCATTAATAATGAAAAATGGTTCACCTGCCTCCACCATGTTTGGCTCTTTGAGATCATCAAAGATAGACCCTACAGTGCTTTCTCTGTGCTTCATGAGATGGTCTTTGACGCTAATCGGAATTGGAGTAATTGAGTATGCCAATTAGACATTTCTTTATTAAACTCTCAATATCCATGTCAGAGATGGGATCTCCACAAACAAACCAGTAATGCAACTGCCATCTCTGCCTTACAGTAAAAAAAGTGTCAAAATCCTTGTCCTCTTGGCCGTCATGCTCTCCATTACATGAGGGAACGATAACACCTAAAAGGTTTTCATCTTCAGGGTTCTTCTACAAAATATACCCTCTCCAAATCATCAAAAGAATCATTACTAAATTCAAAAACTTGGAAGGGAATATGACTTGCCAAACCCTTTCCTTCATGCAAGTGTATCTCATCATCACAATGTGCTTCATTTGAGACATGATGACATGCATACTATTTAATAGAAACATGGGGTGCTACAACAAGGCCTTTGTCAAACTTTTCTTCCTTGGATCTGAAATCTCATGCATATATGGTTCAAGTGATGAGACCTACAAGAAGAGACCAAGATTCTCAAAGGAGCCGAGAAAGAGAGGAGGAAGAATAGTGTTGGAGAGAAGGCTAGTGACTTGGTCTTGGGAGGACTATTGTCAAGGGTCTTTTTCATGGTCTTGGTATTCGTCAATTGAAGATCTATACGAAGAATTTTTTTTGGGTTTTCCTCTAAAAGAGTAAGAGGTTTTGGCCCTCGCTGACAAGCCTATATACTATGCCTCTAGTCTCTTTATTGTTCATAATTTGGTAATTTTCTTGATGAAAAGAACACAATAATAACTCAAGAAGAGAAGATCGTAATCAAGTAGTAAAAAGACAATCACAAGCAGTTATCATAAATAGAGAAATCACCTAACTATTGATGCCTTGGATTTTCTCAACATGGTATCGGATCTAAGGTGTTAAGGTCAAGAAGAGGCATCTAATGAACGAGACACATAAGAATCAAGTTTCAAGAGAGGGATCAAAACAAGACAAAGAATACCAAGCAAGAGATCAAGATCATTAAGGAGGAAGCAAAAATAAAGACCAAAACCCTAGTAGCATCTTCGAGATCATCATTCATCCATCATCTAGGAGTGGAAGCTTTTGAAAGACTAAAGAAGGTTAGATTGAAAGGTGTTGTCATAAAAAGGGCGATCTTCTCTTTATTGAAGCAGGGACTTCACTTGGAAGAAGATCATCCAAAAGAAGGCAATCTTTCCTTCATCAAAGAAAGGACCTTTTGATCCTTAAAAGGATCATTTGAGAAGCATCAAGTTCATCACCAACAAAGACATCTAGTTGAAGTTTCCATCTTCACAAGGAAGTACCTTTTCTCTTTTAATCTAGTAAATGTTGGAAAATGCGATTGTCATTACACCAAAACCCGTAGGTGTTAGTAAACGTACGCATCACCAGAGTTAACGGATCCACTAGAGGTGGTTAAGCCATGTCCCAAAACACATAGGGAGCGCTGGATTATCCAATGCCCAACAATATCCCCCCCAGTGCAAGTCGGTGTGATTCGAACTTCAGACCTTTGGATCTAATACCACTTGTTGGAATCATGATTGCCGTTACACCAAAACTAGTAGGTGTTAGTAAATGGGGGCATTTCCAGAGTTAACAGATCCACAAGAGGTGGTTAACCCATGTCGCAAAACACATGGAGAGTGCTGGATTATCCAATGCCCAACAGTAAAATGACTTCATGTTCCAAAGAAAACCATAAGCTAGGTGGGATATCAAATTTCCTTGCATGGAAAAGAAGGATAGACATAGTCCTCAAAGTAAATGAAGTCATTGATCATGTCCATGGAAAGATCTCCAAGCCATCTAAAGATCAAGCACTATTTGAATACATGGAAAAGGATCTAAAGGCTCAAAAGATTCTTAAGGAATCGATCAAAGATCCTCTCATTCCTCATATAGCCGAGTTGGAGACATCAAAAGAGATATATGATGAGCTAGTAAATCTATTCTATGGAAGAACAATAAGAAATATCATATCACTTAGATATAATCTATATAGATTAAAGGTATCGAAGGATGAAAGTATATCTTCATGACACTCAAACGCATCTCAAATAAAAACTCAATTACAAGACCTAGGAAAGATGGTATCTGATAAGGAACTGATCTCCATCATTCTAAATGCACTGACTCCTGAACAAGGTAACATCATGTCCAATGAAGAAGAGGAAGCTATCTCATTCAACAATTTGTGGTCTCTATGCAAGACAGAAGAGAATAGGTTGAAGGAAAAATGTGGTGAATAACCTAGAAAAAGGGGTCAAGCAGTTACTGAAAGAAAAGGAAATTTCGGTAAATTTGTTCCTTGAAAGAAAAAGAAGAAAATGGCTAAGGTTCAATGCTATAGATGTCAAGAATATGGGCCTTATAAAAGAGATTGTCCTCAAAGGGACAATAACAAGATAAATAAGGAAGAAGCCCATATTACCGAAGGAGTGGAAGAACCTGAAACAAAGAAGCCTAAGAAGGAAGAAGTGAGAGATCTCTATGATAGTCTTCTGTTGTATAAATTATAGATAGGAAACTTTGGAAATAAGATAGGATGCATCATACTAGAGAATGGCATCATGGTAGAAGCATTAAGAACTCATGACATGGGTAGTATGAAAAATTTCTAGGACAAAAATCTATATCTATGTAAGGCATAGTCCTTGAAAACCTCATTGAAAGATACTTATGGAGTAGGAAGAAGTCATCTAGGACAAGGCTCATCATACATAACATTTGCAGGATAGGATATGTTAGATCCTCCAGATCCTCTGATGGAATCATCATTGTAAAGTTTCAAAGATCATGAGGAGAGACAAGTGTTTCATCAAGAATTCCAAACTTGTGGAATTCATGGGATGATGGCATGATGACATAACAGGGAAGCATGTCAATGGAATGAAGCTCCTTCATTGAGAGGATGCTGCGACAGGAAGATTGGATGACCCAAAGGAAAGCTGAGGTATGTATGCTCACAGGTGATATTATGAAAGTCATGTCATATGGTTGCAGGCAACATGGATCAATGCTCTATCTTGAGAAGCATGATCAGAGAAAGGATCTCTTGCTAGGATATAGGAATGCATAGATCACATATTCACTAGATGAAATCAACATAATATGTCCTCATATGGATGGTGAGGCAACTAACTACAATTGAGGAACTCTAATCAGAAATTCCTGGGAATGAGATATGTCAAGAAAGAATGGAAGAGATTGTGGAGTACACAACAATGGTAAAGGCAGTCAAACATGTGAAAGACCAAGAATATTTGACTATGATATCTCCCAGAAATATATGAAGACTTTTATGGAATTCATGGAAATATATAGACCGTTGACAATACATATCTTTAGGAGATGTGTCAACATATACGCTGGATGCTAATGCTTACAGGAAGATGTCATGATGTAAGACCATCACAAAGGTAATTATGATTCAAGTGTTCATTTCTTATTTATGAACTGCTATCTGGATGGGCTTATGCAGGGCTACCAAAGTGGAGAACTATGAATATCTTCCAATATAACCATGTAAAAGTATGCAAGATACTTCCAAAGAAGAAGGCATGATGAAAGTAACATCACATGAAGCAATGCCAGACATAGATGGATAGATCACTTTTTGATGAGACGAATGATGACATGACTAATTCATGAATGAAAACGATGGATGGTTCGTGCCCTATGAGGAAGTCCCCAAAAGATGAAAACTCCGAGACAAAGAAAATTCATGACATCGAAGGAAGGAGTTCTTCTAGTAACTGGTTGTCCCATCATCTCCACTTGAGGAGCTACTGCAAGTCCTTGATTAAGAGGCTGGAAAGAAGTTTCTTACTTGGAAGAAACTTGGAAATTCCTAAGCCAAGAGGAAGCTTAGGTACAATCCTTCTATAGGAATGAGTACATTCCTTTATTGGAATAGATATGTTCTCCCTAATTGAGAGGGAGATAGACAGATTATTCTTGTCTTCACTTGGGAAGATAGAATTGAGGATTGGGTAATCATTTGGCATACGATACTCTTTGAGGAAGAGATAGGGCATCCAAGATAAGAGGAGTTGTTGAGGACCGTTATTCTTCGAGGGTTGGGGAGTCCAAGATAAGGTTAGTCCTCATGGAACACAACCTGAGAACCTTGGTGGGGTATGTTCCGAGACAATGATGAGAATGTTTATAAATCATTGGTCTCGCCAACATTGAGCTCAAATATTGTGGAGAGATAGAGTTGTTAGTCAAGGCCTTGTTGTATAACAATGTTGGTTGGTAATATGATGCTAAACAAATGGGTTACCAATCTCATTTTTATTATGAGAAATTCTTCTGATTGAGAATGTGTTGATGGTGCTGGACTTGCCAACATGTCAGGGGATCTCCCCGGTAAGAAGTCCCAATTAGACTTTAGAGCGTTTGGTGTAGGAGTCCCAGTAGTGGGTCGTACGGTAATGCCTTGACTGCGATTTCACACAGAGGCAAGTAAGATGTCTCTGTTGGTGGCAAGGGTGTGACATATGCAGTAAGCCAAGGACAGTGCATGGGAGGTTCTAACACATGGGGGTTGAGATGAGTGCGCTCCTTGGAAACTTGTGATAGCATGGAGTTAAGAAGGGAACACACGAGCGAAGATGCATCACAACATGGAACAATCAGAACAATTGGATATGTATTGTAGTATCTTGGTGGAGACCAATGTTGCACGAAACCCCCCCCCCCCTCCCCCCCGGATCAAAACCCTGAAATGCATCCCAGAAATCCGAAACATGAATCAGGTCAGAAAATCCGCTTCCTAGCCTATGGGAATCGTCCGGATCGATCTGTGTTTCATAATTTCCGTGATGCGTTTCGAGGGGCAAATCACCCTGTTGAAATGCCACAAATTGGGGTTTCTTCCGTACGGATCATGATCGACTCCATGTGCAACTAGTCGGTCCAAACCTCAAGTCCTAGAAAGTAATGCATTGGTGCAATAACCTTCGTGTCAATTTCTGACACTAGATCTGACTTGCAAGCTGCATTAGTGTCTCTACACCTCTGTTAGAATGAGATTGTCTATACGCAACACCAAAATGAGGGTCTCAGATGTAAACAACAAGAATTATAGGTTGGAATTTGCTTCCCTCTTGTTCAAGCCTTTTCCATACAAATAACTGTCAATCCTCGCATACCAGGCTCTACGCACCTGTTTGAGTCCATACAGGGCTTTACGAAAAACCAAGATGATCACTAACTTGGAAGAGAGGTTCTGAGCCTTGCTAAGAGTCCTTAGATGCTAAGGCATTATCACTTGAATTTGATGAGTTTGTGGACATTTATGATGGGGAGGGAGATTTGATTGAGGATTACCTTGATGATGATGGAGCTTGGAGGATTTCATCAGCACTTATGGGATTGAGGATTACCTTGATGATGATGGAGCTTGGAGGATTTCATCAGCACTTATGGGATTGAGGATTACCTTGATGATGATGGAGCTTGGAGGATTTCATCTGCACTATGGGATGAGGTTCAGAATGATGAGGCTTGGTATAGATGAGCCAACAAGGAAATTGAGGAGTCTAGTGCGATAACAGAGTCAGTTTTATGGCTTTATCATCCATAGTTGGAGAGATTAATTAAGGACAATAGGGATAGGATAGGTTCTTATCCCCCATTTTTGAGATACATTGCAAACATATATGGAGGGGTCATTCCAGGAGCTAGACGCTATTTCTAGCATTGGATAGAGCATATTCAAGAGAGCAGGGTACATCTTCAGGAGGTGGAGTTGGCTATGGAGTGTGGAGAGGTAGTCCTCATGACTACTCGACTTCATCTTCTCTGTGAGCTCTTAGAGATGGGCTCATCATCAATTGCTCAGGGTGGCAAGTATAGAGATATGTCGATTGCCTAGTAGAGGTACTTCTTGATGAGAAGATTTGAGATGATGGATTTTATGTGTAGAGATGTTTGGGACGACATTGGAATGTGATGTGTTTGTAGTTGTTTGGATGCCATGAGTTCTTGTGTAGTTGGCACTACGATTAGATTAGCTACCTGATTAGCTAATGACACAAGGGGATCCAACACATGACATTCTTACGAGAGCATTCACACATTCACATGATTGATGCAATGTTAGGAAATGATCATTCATCACATGATTCATACAGTTTGATTGGAGGTTGCTTAATGGCATGAGATGTTAGTTTGATGGACAACCTTCTTGAGGATGCAACACCTTGGTGATGGATGGATTGCCAGGGATGTTCGTTGTTGAGGATGACAAGATCTTTGAAGTGTGGGGTAGGGTGTTAGGCCCCTAGGGTTGAGCGCCCACAAGTGCCACATGTTTGGTTAGTCGAGCCATAAGACTAGATACCCATTGCATGATTTGCAATGATTGTGTGACATTTTTGGGTTTCTTAATCAAGTGAGTCGAGATGAGCCTGCCCATGATCGATTGAGATGATTGAGATGAGTGTGCCCGAGTGCAATGAGTTGAATGGGGATGAGTTGGCTCAAGTGTTGAGTGATCGCCCAAATTTTAGGTTTTCTGTACGATGGATTGAGTTGGCCAAGTCGTGCCAACAAAGTCCACAAAGCGCCACATTAGAGATTTCACCATGTATGGATCAATTTAATGAGAAAGGAAGTCTGCGTGAATATTTGTAGTGTTGGCTAGTGAGATGTAAAGGGTCGGCAAAACGAAGAGACACGTCCTTTCACATGCCCATATGATGTGTATATATTGAGAGCCATGTAGCTGAGTTGGAAGGCAAGAAGAAAGACTTGGCAGGAAAGTACGCAGTTTAAGGCAAAACAAGCAATACACAACTTAGACCTGCTTCAAAAGTTTGAGCCATGAAGGAGAGAAAAACCTAATTTGTGGTTTTCTCTACCATGACAGGTAAATTAGAGAACCAAACCGAATCAATAGAAGTTGGAGAGGTGGTTTTGTGCATGATTTGGGCGAGAATAGTAGTTGAGGGATTAGAATTGTGATGTCGTAGCATACCGAGATCTTTAGGCCTCAATATTCTTTAAATTTGTCAGCATTAGAGTGGCCATCGTTTAGCTATGTTCTATCCTAAATCACTTCAGCATATCTAGAGTGTAATGCCCTTGTCTGAGGAGGATCTTGCTTGGTTGCTGCTAAACCTCAAGTCTCAAAAGGTAATGTGTTAACTCAATATCCTTCATCTCAAATTTTGACACTAGATTTGATTTCTAAGCTGCATTAGTCTCTCTACACTCTTCAGAATGATATCGTCAACATACAACACCAAAATGGGGGTCTCATATCCAAGCAAGGAGAACTATAGGTTGGGATCTGCCTCACTCTTAGAGAATCCTATGCGCTGCAAATAGTTATCAATCCCAGCGTACTAGGCCTTATGTGCCTTTTTGAGTCCATATAGGGCTTTCTTAAGGCTACATACATGCGTCTCTCTGTTATGGACCTCAAACCCCTGTGGTTGGTCTATGTAGAATTCTTTCTCAGTGATGTGATCAAGAAAGGCAATATTCACATCCAGCTCATGGATGCTCCATCACATCTCAAAAGCTATTTAAAGAACTACTTGAAAAAGGGTACTATCTAGCTTCAGGAGCTAACATTTCCTTGTAGTCTGCTCCCTTTTTATGAGAGAACCCAAGAGCCACAAATCTGGCCTTATATTTCTCCACATTGCAATTTGTTGCATGCTTTACCTTGTAAATCCTCTTGGATGTCACAATTGTCTTCTCCTTTGGTCTTGGCACAATCTCCTAGACATCATTCTTTATGATGGTGTTGTGCTCCTCCACCATGGCATCTCTCCACGCTTGCTAGTTGGCTACTTCTGCAAAGATGGAAGGCTTCAAGTCTATGGTGCTGGTCACCATAGCCATGTACATCAGAGAATACCACAAAGGTTTTATTTCCTTGAAAGTAGTCCTAGGAGGTTCAACATTCTGGTTATCTCTGCTATTGAAAATCTTTGCTCTTAACTCCTCCTTTGTTCCTCATCTTGAGGCCCCTCCACAACTATTGGTAGGTCCTAAGATTTCCTAGATGCCAAGTTCTCCTCGAACATGACACCTTTGCTCAACATTGTCTTATTTCGATTTATCAAAAACACTCTATAAGCCTTCGAATTTGTGTAGTATCCCACCAAGATGCCCCTCTCATCTAACGACTGCAACTTTGTCCTCTTTTCCAGAGGTATGTGGATATAGATTGGAAAACCAAATATCCAGAGATGTCCTATCTTAGGCTTATTGGTTATTAAAGCTTCCTCCAATTTCTTATCCTCTAGAAACCCATGTGGACTCTATTGTGTAAATACACAGTTTTGTTGCATGCCTCGTTGCTCAAAAACATCAGCAAACTCTGATCATGGATCATTGCCTTCACCGCATTAATGTACATTGGTTCTTCCTCTCTTCAACCCTTCTACGGTAGGTTGTAGGCCACTGTATTCTCCCTCTTGATCCCTCTGTCCTTCCAAAAATCAGTGAACTCATTAAATGTGTATTCACCTTCGATGTCTATCAACACCTTCGTTGTGGTCAAATTTTCCCAGAATCTCATGAGGATTTGTTGGAATCACAAATTTGAGTTGTGAATTCCACACAATTAGAGTTCCTTGGGGTTTTTCAAAGTGATGAATCCATATATGTAGTTAAAAACATATTTTAAATACAAAAGATCATAATTTGACCAAAAATTGTTTCGCCAAATTCCATGGAAAAACTCCAAAATGTATAATAGTTAGACAACACCTAACAGAACTAGATCTAAATCTTTGTAGTTTCATTACCAGTTTAATTATAATATTCCAACACACCCCCTTAATTATGTTGCTAAGCATTTACAATACGATTCCTTAATGTTTATCTTCTTATCCAATCTTCTACTTATTGATTTGTTGTCTTGGTCTTGATTGAGTCATGTTCTCATCTGTAGTTTCTCATTCTTGGGCTTGCTTGCTCCTTCCTTTTGTACCTACAAAAATCTGATCATTGATGTCCATATAAGAGGAAATCTATCTATTGAGATACATAGGTGGCAACCTTTGTACTCACCAGTTTTTGAATCCATGATCATGCATAACTCCTGGCTGACCCATCAAACCCAGGCAATGTCACCTTCCCTGTTAGCTTATGATTATCCCAATTATGGTTCGGCTGTTTAGAAGTCCCTACTTTGGGCTGATACCTCTCCTTCAGATGATAATATTTTGCAAAATCAAGTATCCCCTTGACTCTAGGATCTAGTGCCTCATACTCATCAACACCATCTGTGAATGCTTTGATCAACTCAGTGAATGCATCAACCCCTCTCTCTTGCTTTGGTTCCTTTGTGTAATGAGGCATAGTAGGCCTAGGAATTTGGCCATATGTGTGGTTTGTGCATGGAGGTATATGGATCCCTTCTCCTATTCTGGAACCTCCTTCACCTCCATTGTTTCTTCCTCCACCACCTTGAGGTCATCCTGACATATTCTGCATCTGTAGTGTTAACATCTACCTCATAATCTCCATCATTAGTTGATTTTCTCTAGCCAACTCCTCCAGTAGTGGGTCACGTCCACCCTGTCTGGGCTGCTCATCACCATTTTCCCCCATGTAGTCTATAGTGTTTTCAAACTCTGAATCAGAAAGATGCTCAGGATTGTCTTCTCTACCACGACCCCTTCCACTACCTCTACCTCTGCCTCTAGGACGATAAATAGCTCCACCAAATGGTCCTGTCATGACATGCTCTTGAGCCCACAGTTGGCTAAGAACATGCTTTGATACCACTGTAATATTCTAACTAGAGAAATACAGTGAAATATCAAAACATGAACTAGATACAACAAAAAATAAACATGCAATATGAAAACTCCAGAAGAACAACAAATTCAGAACACCATTGAGCATAAATAGAGTTGAGCCATTTTATTAAATACCCAATGAGAAGTTGAGTACAAAATATAGTGGAATGTGTGCCCCTGGGCTTGCCAAAGCAAGCCTGCAAAACCCAGGTGAGAATGAAGGAAACTCCATGCTAAAAATGTCTCATTGGCTGTATGCTTTATCCAGAAATTTATTGTTGCTAATAGAGGAAAAATGATATTTGAAGCCTAAAACCTACTCCAAAAAATATGAAAACTTAGGACAATGATCTCCAACTCTAGACCAACAAAACCCAGAGAGCTTTTGGGCTAATTCCAACCTCTCGGAATCACCCAAAATTTCAAGTGAAAGCACCCACAACCCAGCTCTACGTCCCACTAGAAAATCTACAGCTACTCCACCCAAAATCCTCCACAAAAATAACTAAGAAATCATTGAAATATAGCACTGAAAAGATAAGAGTGAAATTCCAGCTATTTCCTGGCACAGGATTGCAACAACTGCTTTAGTTAAACGACCCAGAAAATCCTTATGGACTCACACAAATGCAATAGTATCAGGTTTCAAAACTCCACCAGGAAATTCATCCTCAAAGCAAAATTCTTGCAAATTCTTAAGGCAAATCTCCCTTGTAATCTCTTCCTCCAAGCAACTCTACTTTTGCTACTGTGTCCCCCTGAAAAATTTGTCCTACCTGTTGTAGAGATGAAATGGATCACAAAATGTAGGAAAATAAATATTCAATCAGCTCCAAATTTTCTCTCCTAGGGTGACACTCTAAATTCACCGAAAGAGAGTTGGGATTATCCACTTGGAAATCCTTATTCTAAGCAGCACTAGTTTACTTAGCTCATCAACTTAAGCAAACCTCCAATTTAGAAATAAAATGCCAAAACCAGAATGATCAAAATGAGGTCCTAACCTTTATTTTATTTTTGCTTTCACTTTCTCATACCATGGTTTGATTTTTCTCATTCGATGGTTTGACCCTTGCCATGGTTCGATTTCCATGCTTCGTAATCTCCACAACTTGACTTTAATTTTTCTTCTTTTCCCAAGTCCCAAACATTTCATTTTCTCCAAAGTTTATTAAATATCTCCACAACATTTTTCTCCTAATTTCTCTAGCTAAAAATATATATCAATCGCCAAAATTGCAAAATTGGGTATTTCCATGTCAAAATTCTAATTGGGGATATGACATCTTCCTTGGCCATGAATTGGTCTCGACTATCTCACATTTTGAGATTGCTTCACACGTTTTGCCCTTAATAGAATATTGAACATATCCAACAAAATTGAGTCAACATATGAGTACCTCCGACCATCGTACCTATCCAAGTGGTTCATTCCAAAAATTGATCCTACATGCTCTCTATGCATGAAAGGGGGGACTCCATGTGTTACAAAATGTATGCTTAAATAACCTATGTAAGACTAGGCATTACAAATTGGACAAAAAACTCAGGGGTGTCAGGGACAATTGATCATGCATTCCTTCTAACATTATATCATTTCAATTCAAGTAAAACAAGTATTTGAGTGTTTTACAACAACATCAAGATTAGCTTCATCATGTGCCAGCATTACAAATTGGAGCAACAATTTGGGGGTGTCAGGTACAACCGATCACGCATCCCTTCTAATATTATATAATTTCAATTCAAGTACAACAAGTATTTGAGTGTTTTACAACAACATCAAGATTAGCTTCATCATGTGCCCAAAACATGAGCCAATAAAAGAAACTATGTTTGCTTACTAGGGTTATCACCTAATGTCGATCTTGTTTACGAGAACTCATTGCATTCATATTCTATTCTCACTCGATAATGATAGATATAAGTTCAGGTTAGATATTTAAACTTCCATTATCTACAATGGATTTTCACCAAATGGGAAACTCTAGCATTTAAGCAAATGGGAAACTCTAGCATTTAAACAAATCACTGCACAAAATGTATGCTTAAATAATTTGTGTAAGGTCAGCGTTTACAGTTTGGTCCAAAAACTTAAGGGTGTCAGGTACAATTAATGATGCAACACCTGCAACATTACATCACTTCAATTCAGGTACAACAAGTATTTGAATGTTATGCAACATCATTGTTAGCCTCATCATGTGCCCAAAACATGAGGCAGTAGAAAAACTATGATTGCTTACTAGGGTTATCGCTTAATTTTAATCCAGTTTTCTAGAGTTCATTCCATTAAGTGTTTGTACTAACCCTACAACCTTAGATATAAGTACAATGCAGGTATTTATACTTCCAATATCATTGTATTTTAGCCAAATGGGAAACTCTAACAACAAAAAAATGATTGAATTATGGCATCCATAATAAAGTGATTTGACACTCGTTTCTCACACTTACAAATCTGATATGTACTGAAGTATATCTAAACACAAGCTTTCGCAGCTCGTTCATGATCTCAAAAACACCTGCAAGACACAACAATTGCAATTTTCTTCTACAATTTTGACAATCTGCAACCAACAATAATATGTTCCTCCTACACAAACATGGTAGACAAAAAAATTCTCCATCTTACAACTTTCACAATCTCTCTTTCAAACCAACCTGTGTTTTGACATTGGTTGTTAGGAATAAAAATTGATGTGAGATGGAAATAAGAAACCAATAACCAATAAAGAACTACATGGATGAGTTGTGACTCATCTCAACTTCATGATTATATCCTCGGGCACTTTCGCTGAGCTCAACTACATGAGGGAGATTAAAATAGAGTTCACAAGCCTTTTTATAGGCTTCATTACACTGATGTCTACGTCTCTTGGTTGTTGTAAATGAAATAAATTTGTTGTTGGAGAACCATTTCTTGGCTTATAGGCAAGAGGAGTTCATATACAACCTTCCTTCATAATTTGGTTTAAGCCAACAAACTATGACACTTTTTTTCAAGGATAGTTACATAAGTCATTCTCAATTCTAGAAAATCAACAAGTACAAGTTTTTCCTAGAAGTTGAAAAGACGTTTTCAAGTAGAAATTCTTTTTCATTTGTGATCAATGACTCTTATTGACCCTCCTTGTAGGAGTAAGGCTTGGATAATTTATTTGTAGGTTGATTCAATTCTTAAAACACATGTTTTATTGCTATATTTTCAAATATCTTTTTTTCATTTATCTTCACCATGACTCGTAGCAACAATAGAATTTTCAAAGTGGTCTTTCCATTTGCCCATTCAAAGACAATTTTGTTACAATCAAATAATTGTCGATTTACTAATTCTAGGGTTTTGTTGATTTACTATATATTACGATATGTCGTTAAAACACCAAAAAGTATTATGTCACTTTGCCCTAATCCTACAGTTGTAGTCAAGAATGATAAATTAATCATATGACTCTTACACCTCCTTAGTGTGAGAAAGGGTTTTCGTTGTTTTCCTTAGCTAGGGTTTTGGAGAGCTAGGGGATTGCAATAGTGTGGTGATTTTCATTACAACAATAAAAAGGATTATGTATGTTTTCGTTACTCCTACAAGGTCACTAGTTATAGTCAAGAATGATAAAATCAACATATGCTTGTTACACCTCCTTGGGGTGAGAAAGGGTTTTCATTGTTTTCCTTAGTTAGGGTTTTCAAGAGCTAGGGGATTGCGATAGTGTGGTGATAATCCTTTGATGTACATTAACTTCGTCTTTATGCATATTGATGATTTTTTTTTCCCATCCACTACTTGTGTAAATTTTAGATTTGATTGTCAATAATTTAGATTCCTCATTTTGTGTAGTTTCCAGTAATATACGTTTTGTTAATTTAACGTAAGTTAAGGGTAGAGATGCTAAGTGATTTAACATTATAATTAAACAACAAAAGGAAAGTGTTATTGATGTTACTATAGGTTCCATTAATTTTTTTAGATATCTTATATGCATGATAAGATTTCTCTATAGCGTAGCATGTGTTATAGCCACGAAATTTAGTGGAGAGGTTAGAATACATGAGATCTTCAAAACCCATAAATCATTTTTGGAATTTCCACCTAGAAGTGTCTTAATTAGATTATTAACCATTTTTTTTAAATATGTCTTATGTCTAAATTTAGGGAATATGGTTAATTAATCAGTGTTAATTGAGATAAGGTGAGAATAGTCCAGAAACTCACAGGGATTGATTCATAAATGATATTAGCCATCAATTAAGATTTAGTTAGTCTTCGCTGTTGGAGTCCCAATAGGAAGATATAAGAAGGGATCAATGTGGTGAATGGAGATTTCTTGAGTAGCAATAGTAAGTTGCCGGAGAGAAAACCAGAGATCAATGTAGTGAGTGAGGGGTATGGAGAATTATCTAGAGGAAGTTTTCCCAGATTGGGAGATGCAGTGGCAAGAAGGCTGAGTTTTCCCACTGAGGCTGCACAAAGGACTACGCAATTGCTTCAGAGAGGGCAGTTTGATTTGTTAAGGAGAAAATTTGTTCTCAGTTCTAGTGGCCGGGAAGAGGTTCCAAAGGGTCGGAGAGATGATTTCCTCAATAATAGAAGGCAGAACGACGTCATTAGAGACTGGTTGGAGGCTTGACGTCACAAAGACTGTGCAAAGTAGCACAGAGGCTGACGCAAATTCTTCATGAAGCCGAGTTTTCTATAGGTAGGTTGTGCCGGGATTGCTTGTGGAGGAAGGATAATTCCCTTCAATAATTTTGCCTAGATTTTCTTGCTGTGGATGTTTCAGGCATCCAGATTGTACTTAGAATTTCCCTGCTACATAATAATAAAAACCATCACTGCTACACCGATTTTCCGAAGTGGGGGATTTCCGACGACATTTGTCCAAAAATAATTGTCTATATTTTATGTGTTCTAACATTTCTTAGTTTTCGGTGCATTATTTTTCCGCAGAATTTTATTTGTGAAGGTTGTAGTGTGTTTATTTCGATATTTGTCGTAGCAGATAATTTGTTAAATTAATTAACAATTAGGAGAAATAATACTAGTTGCTGCAATAGATTCCATATTGGAATTTTCACATGGTATCTGAGTATAGTTGATCAGCCAAAAGCTCTAAGGTGAAAGAAAGAATTTCGCTGTTTAGTGAGGCATCAGGCTGAAATTCCCAGGAGCAATGCAGTCCTTTGCCAGGCAAGCCGAGTTACTTGAGGAAGTTCGATTTTTTTTTAGCAGAGGTAAAAGAATTCGATTTTCCAGATCGAGTGATTCCAGAGGTAGAGGAAGCAGCTCATAATTTTTTTCATTGGGCAGATTCCATGTTGACGTAGAGGATTTTGCAGCAGTTTGCTAGAGCAAATCCAACGTCGTGTGGAAAAGAGAAAAGCACACGCAGAGGGAAAATTTTCCTCAAGGAACTTCGAGTCTCAGAAGTTCGAATTTCCAGTTGTAGATTCACAGTAGCAGTTAGTGGAGCCACACATTCCAAGAGGGAGTTCGAATAGCAGTGCAATAGCCGAGTACTAGGAAAGAGGGAATTTTGTACAATTTTAGAGATGGCCACTGTTGGGCTTAGAGATCAAGATAGGTTGGATGGAGCTTCCATATATGTCATCTAGAAGGCTAGGATGCCCTTCTTTCTAGATGAATATGGCCTGAAAGGCTACATTGATAGTGGCAGCTCCTCAGGATGCAAACCAGCTCAAGGAATATAGGAAGGAGATGGCGCGGATGTAGCAGTTGACCTTGGATGGAGTCCGAGACCATATAGTCTCACATGTAGCGGCCAAGGGAATGACCAAAGAGATGTGGGATGCTCTCTCCACATTAAACCATGGTACTTCCAAACAACGGAAGATGTTCCTGGAGGAGAAGTTGAGATGCATCAAGATGTAGAAGGGGGAGGCATAGATCCCTTCTTCACCAGGTTTCAGGAAGTCTGAGATTAACTTTCAACTGTTGGGACGGTGCCTCAACCTTCAAAGGTAGTGTGATTGACACTCAACAGTGTAAACGAGGATTGACATGTATTAGTCCAAAGTATATTAGGCAGAGACATGCGACCAGGATGGGACAAAATGTGGCCTGATTTGCAGCAGGAGAAGTGAGATGAGCTCTGCTGGAGAGCTCCATCAGTGGGAGTAGTAGCAGCGGACAAAAGGTGGTGAAGGAGGAGGAGAATGTGGCCCTCGCATCAAAGGGTCCCAGTCAGGGGCAGGGGGAGTAGAGAAAGAAGAAGAAGGAACTGTCAAAGGTCAAGTGCTTCAAGTGTGGTGAGCTCAGTCACTATAGTACGCAGTGTCCTCTCAGGAAGAAGGACAAGTTGGAGAAGCAAGACCAGTAGGTAGCATCAATTGAGATCGACAAGTTGTCCTCCAGGTTGGAGGAAGATTTTACGATGTTGGCAGCCATACCTCTAGGAGTGAGGTGGGGTGACTTGGAATTGTAGCCCCAAAGAGCTATAAAGGTTGGGCATGATCCTCGAGGAGTCCACCTCATGGATCATTACTTGACTATGGGGGCCCAAAGTATTCAGTAGCAGGATGGATTAGTGGTAAGTTGATGCAGTCAATACCAGAGTGATAGTTGTAGACTAGTAGTGGTGAAATGTTGAGGAGCGCAGTGTAGTGTTGACAACATAGTAGGTGGCTCTATGCAGAGTTAGCAATAACGCAGATTCTTCAGAGAAAGTGCAGAGGCTAGTACCAATTAGGACTCGAGAGACATATGCATCATATTGAACACAGTTGATTCAATATTTTAGATGCTTTTTAGTTACAGATGTTGCAGTTGCAGTGTTGGAAGCAATACAATAGGGTTAGCAGCGACACATATGCAGCATCAGAGCTGCGTAGCGGTTGGTGGACATTGGCAGGAAATCGCAGTAGCTAGACATCAATCGCGTGACAGGAGGTGATATAGAGAGAGGGTGTTGTGGAAGGATGTGCAACACCAGAACACATTCCTCACTAAGAGGGAGTGTTAGCTTTTGTAGCATCGGATGTGTTCTAGCAACGAAATTTGGTGGAGAGGCTAGAATGCATGAGATCTTCAAAATCCATAAATCGTTTATGGAAATTCCACCTAGAAGTGTCTCAATTAGATTATTAGCTATTTTTAAAATATTTCATAACTCTAAACTTACGGAATATGCTTAATTAATCAATATTAATTGAGAAAATGTGAGAATAGTCTAGAAAATCACACAGAGCGATCCAGAAATGATATGAGCTGTTGATTAAGATTTAATCTTGGTCTTTGGAGTCCCAACAAGAAGACATAAGAAGTGATAGATGTGGTGATGGAGAATACGCCAGAGACACTTGAGCAGTGCTATTTCCTTAGTAGCAGCGGTAAGTTGTCGGAGAGAAAGCTAGAGATCGAAGTAGTGAGTGAGGGGTAGGGACAATGATCTGAAGGAAGTTTTTCTAGATCCGAAGAGGCAACAGCAATAGGGCCTAGTTTTCCCAATGAGGCAATGCAGAGGACTGTGCAGTTGCTTCAGAGAAGGCAGTTTGATTTGTTAAGGAGAAAATTCTTTCTCAGCTCCAGTGGCTAACCAGAGGTTCCAGAGTGCTGGAGAGACGATTTCCTCAGCAACAAAAGGAAGAACGAATTCATCAGAGACTAGTTGGAGGCTTGACGTCACAGTGACTGCGCAGAGCAACACAAAGGCTTTAGGGGTTGAGCTTTCTATAGGCAGGTTGTGCCGAGATTGCTTGTGGAGGAAGGGTAATTCCCTTCAATAATTTTGCCCATATTTTCTTGTTGTGGAATTCCAATTTTAGGCATCAAAATTGTACTCAGAATATCACTACTGCATAATAATAAAAACCCTCACTGCTACAGTAGTTTTCCCAAAGTTGGGTTTTTTCGAGGACATCTATCCAAAAATAATGGTCTCGTATTTTATGTGTGTGTGCGCTACCATTTCTCAGTTTCCAGCGCATTATTTTTCTGTAGAATTTTATTTGTGAATTGCAGTGTGTTTATTCAATATTTTCCATATCAGATAAATTGTTAAATTAATTAACAATTAGGAGAAATAGTACTAGTTGTTGTAATAGGATTCCATATTGGAATTTTCACACTCTAGAGGGATGAAAATCATTGGAACACATTGGTGTCTCACCTCTTGAGTTGCCTAGTCAATTAGGGGGGTTAAGGAATGGAATTTTGTTTTTTGTCACCAATGTTTTGTTTATATTTCATGACAACCCCAAAGGATGAAAATTCACAGGGTTACTATTTAGGAAACCTCTTGTTTGAGAGGAAAAATTTGCATTTTGCGTCAAAACATTTGAATACACAAATTTTCTCATTATAGGTCAAATTAATGATGGAAAAGTAGATCACTCTAAGATCAATATAAGAGTGAATTGAAAAGGAATCAAAAGGTAATGGAAGGGGTTCAATAGTCTAGAAAGAAATTGTGAGGGCATTTGCCCAGATTGGGAAATGGCTATTAGAGGATGTTTAATTCTCCTAAACCCAAATATCTAAGAAAATTGATCAAATCTAGTTATTTGTTGGAATTATTAACTTCTGTATGGAACAGGAAATAAGAAAAGCAATCATAGTCAATCCACAATTATTTATGGTCTTCTTAAAAGTCCCTTTATTGAAAAAACATTCACTCAATTAATTAATAAGGTGAAATTATAGAAAAAGCATAAGATATATTTAATGATGATTTCCATAAGTATACACCTTCATGGAAATACCCACTTATGCTACAAACACAACACTCCCTCTTAGCGAGGAAGGCATTTTGCACCACTCCAAGCTTGTCTCGGAACTAGACAAACTTGTACTTCACCAAGGGCTTGGTGAAAATGTCTGCGAAGTCATCCTCTGTAGAAATATATTGGAGCTTGACTCGCTACCATGTACTCTACCTCAGCTGAACTTATTGCTATTGAGGTCTGATTCCTACTGATTCATGAACTAACTACCGACCCCACACTAAAGAAGCACATGAAGGTTCTCTTCCGATCTATATCACTGCCTTCCAAGTTTGAATCTGAGTACCCCTACAACCTCACACCATCTCCACCATGATATACTATAATACATATGCTAGTGTTCCTTGAAAATATCCAAGCACACGCTTTGCTGCAATCCATTGAACAAGTCAATGAGCAAGTCAATTATTTGTATTATTTGAAGCTAAACATTGGTATGTTATCCTCCATTTTGAATCTCTTTAGCATCACTAGAGTGTATTTCCCTTGTCTGAGGGGGATCTCGCATAGTTGCTACGAAACCTCAAGTCTTAGAAAGTAATGCATCGGGAAAATATCCTTCATCTTAAATTCTGTCGCTAGATTTGACTTACAACTTGCATTAGTCTCTCTACACATGTTAGAATGAGATCGCCCACATACAACACCACAATGAGGGCCTCAGATCCAACCAATAAGAGTTATAGGTTGGGATCTGCCTCACTCTTGGTCAAGCCTTTTCCCTACAAATAGTTGTCAATCCTAGCATGCCAGGGCCTAAGCGCCTATTTGAGTCCATATAGGGCTTTACAACAGACTGGATGATAACTAACTTGGTAGAAATAGTTTTGAGCCTTGCGAAGAGACCTCATATGGTTGATGCTAAGGCATCATCACTTGAATTTGATGAGTGTGTTGAAATTTATGATGAGGGAGATTTGATTGAGGATTACCTTGATGATGATGGAGCTAGGAGGTTTTCATCTTTAGTACGGGATTAGGTTCAGAATGATGAGCCTTGGTATAGACGAGCCAACATCAAGATTGAGGAGTCTAGGAAGACAACAAAGTCAGTGGTACGACTTGAGAAACTAGAGTTGGAGAGATTAATTAAGGACGACAAGGGTAGAATAGGTTCCTATCCCCCATTATTGAGATACATTGCAAACAAATATGGAGGGGTTATTCCAAGAGTTAGAGGACTGTTTCTAGCTTCGAAGAGACCATATTCGAGAGAGCAAGGTATATCTTCAGGAGGTGGAGTTGGATATGGAGTGTGGAAGGTAGTCAAAACTACCTGACTTCATCTTCTCTATGAGCTCTTGGAGATGTGCTCATTGTCAATTGCTCAAGTTGGCTAGTATAGAGATATCTGGAGTGCCTAACAGAGGTGCGTCTTGATGATAAGATTTGAGATGATGGGTTTTATGTGTAGAATTGTTCGGGACGACATTGGGATATGATGTGTTTGCACTTGCTTGGATGGCATGAGTTCTTGTGGAGTTGGTGCTATGATCATATTAGCTACCTGATTTTCTAATGAAACAAGAGTATCCAACGCATGGCATTCTTATGAGAACATTCACAGGTTCCCTTGATTGATGCAGTGTTAGGAAATGATATTTCATCACATGATTCATGCAGTTTGATAGGAGGTTGTTTGATGACAGTAGATATTACTTTGATGGATAGTCTTCTTAAGGATGCAACACCTTGGTGATAGATGGATTGCCAGGGTTGTTCGTTGTTGAGGACGGCAACATCTTTGAAGTCGGGGAGGATGTTAGGACCTTAGGATTGAGTGCGCACAAGTGCCAAAAGTTTCGTAGGGGCTAGTCTAGTCGCAAGACTAGGTCGACAACGCATGATTTGCAATGATTGTGTGACATTTTGGGGTTTCTTAATCAAGTGAGTCGAGGTGAGCGTGCCCATGATCGAGTGAGATGGTTGAGACAAGTGTGCTTAAGTGAAATAAGTTGAGTGGGGATGAGTTGGCTCAAGTTTTGAATGCTCGCCCAAATTTGAGGTTTCTTGTACGATGGACTGAGTTGGCAGGGCATGCCAACTGAGCCCACACATCGCCACATTGGAGATTTCACCATGGATGGGTCGGCTTCATGAGAAAGGAAGTGGATGGGTCGGCTTTAGAGAGTTGCGTCAATTGGGTGAGACACGTCCCTTCACATGCCCATATCACGCATATATATTGAGAGCCGTGTAATTGTGTTGGAAGGAAAGAAGCAAGACTTGGGAGGCAAGTTCGCAGGGCAAGGAAAGACGAGCATTATGCAAATGAGAACTATGTCACAAGTCCGAGCCATGAAGGAGAGCATAACCAAATTTGAGGTTTGCTCTACCCTCACAGGTAAAGAAGAGAACCAAACTGAATCGATAGAAGTTGGAGAGGAGGTTTTATGCATGAGGAGGTTCTATGCAATTCTAGAAAATCAACAAATACATGTTTTTTCTAGGAGTTGAAAAGTTCTCTTCAAGGATAAATCCTTTTTCATTTGTCTCATTTGTGATCAATGACCCTTATTGGCCCTTCTTGTAGGAGTAAGGCTTAGATAATTTATTTGTAGGTTGATTCAATTGCTATATTTTTAAATGAATTTTTTTCGGTGATCTTCACAATGACTCATAGCAAGAATAGAATTTTCAAAGTGGTCTTTTCATTTGTCCATTCGTTGACAATTTGGTTACAATCAAATAGTTGATTTACTAATTCCCTGTAGGGTTTCATTGACTTACTAGATATTATAATGTCATTACAACACTAAAAAGGATTATGTCTCTTTGCCTTACTCCTACAAGGTCACTAGGTTTAGTCAAGAATGATAAATTAAGCATATGCTAGTAGGATCATGCCTCTTTGGCTTACTCCTACAGGGAAATTAAGCATGTGGTGTTACGCCTCCTTACTGTGAGAAAGGGTTTTCATTGTTTTCCTTAGCTAGGGTTTTGGATAGCTAGGGGATTGTAATAATGTGGTGATAGTCCTTTAATGCACATGAACTTTCTCTTCATGCATATTAATGAATTTTTTAACCATCCACTACTTGACCATTTAGATTCTTCATGGTGTGTAATTTCCAATAATATACGTTTTGCTAATTAAACATAAGTTAATGGTAGATATTCTAAGTGATTTAACATTGTGATTAAACAACAAAAGGAAAGCTTTATTGATGTTATTATTTGTTCGACTATTGTTTTTAGATATGTTATATGCATGATAAGATTTCCCTAGAGGGATGAAAGTCATTGGAACACATTGGTGTCTTATCTCTTGAATTGAGTAGTTGATTAGGGGGTTAAGGAATTGAATTTTGTTTGTTGTCAACAATGTTTTGTTTATATTTCATAAAAACCCGGAAGGATGAAAAGGCACAGGGTTACTATTTAGGAAACCTCTTGTTTGAGAGGCAAAATTTATGTTTTGCATTAAAACATTTGAATACACAATTTTTCTCGATGTAGGTCAAATTAATGATGGAAAAGTACATCACTCTAAGATCAATATAAGAGTGATTTGTAAATTAATCAGAAGATAATGGAAGGGATTCAATAGTTTAGAAAGAAATTATCAGGGCATTTTCCCTGATTAGGAAATGGCTATTCGCTGATGTTAAATTATCCTAAAACCAACTATCTAAGCACATTGATCAGATGTAGTTATTTGTTGGAATTATTAACTTTTGTATGCAACAGAAAATGAGAAGCAATCACAGACAATGCACAATTATTTCTAGTCTTCTAGATTAGTTCATCATTTAAAATAATCTTTAGAACTTACAAGAGCTACCTTACAGGGAAAATGGCTCTAAGAAATTAACCAAGAAAACAACAAACCCAAAACTCTTAGTCTTCATTGATATTGATAGTGCTTACTCTCCAATCTATACCACTCTACAAAAATTTTAAGAACAGTTGTACAACCTACTCTGTTGGATTGTATGGATGCTCTTTTCCTTACTTATGATTGGTTTCCTTCTTAGCTAAAGACTTGCTGCCTTCTGCTTGTTGAAACACTGTTGAAATCCTCGACATGTTAGTTTTTGTAGAATCAGATGGTGTTCTAGTCTAGAAACTTAGTGGATAGGATAAAACACGAGTTCTCCAAAAGCCAAAAATCTTTTCTGGAAGTTCCACCTAAAGATGCCTCAATTAAATTAATTGACCATAATTACAATTTTTCCTTAAGTCTAGCTTAGGAAAAGTGGTTAATTAATAGTAATTAATTGAGAAAGATTAGAATTCGCTAGAAACTCACATAGAGTGACTAAGAAGTAGTCTCGGCCATTGATTAAGTTTTAATCTTGGCGATTGGAGTCCCAACTGAAGATTATAAGAGGAGTTCGATGGGTAGATGGAGAATACACAAGTGTAGATACTCAGTTGCCCAAGTAGGTCAAATTCCCAGTAGCAGGAGTGATTTAGTAGTGGAGGTCGAGCCAGTTAGTGAGTAGTAGGTTGCAAGAGAGGTCAGTGTTATCTAGAGGAAGATTTTCTAGTTCTGGCAAGTCAAATTGAGGGAGTGTGTGTTTGCCCAAAGGCGCAAGGACTGCGTAGGTAGTGGCAGCATTGTAGTTCGATCTAGTTAGAGGAGTAGTCAATTCAGTAGTTGGTAGCTAAGATTTTGATCATAGGGTCTAGTTAATCAGTTCCAGGGCTAGAGAGAAGCAAAGCTTTAGATTTCAGGTGTTTCCAGAGGCAGTAGCAGAAAGGCCTATGAAAACACTGCGAAGCGGCTGACACATAAGGAAGTGCAAATTGCTGAGGGGCTAGTTTTTGGAGTTGAAATCAGCTGTGAGGTGAGGAAAAATCCTCACAAATATTTTTCTTGTGATTCTCTTAGACTTGATTTCCAGATTGACATCCAAATTATTGTACTCAGTTTTTCTATTGCAAATAATAATATAAACCCTCAGTTGCTAAAACCAGTTTTCCCACATTGGTTTTTCTGACTTGATTTCTAGATTGAAATCCAAATTTTTGTACTCAGTGTTTCTATTGCAAATAATAATATAAACCCTTAGTTGCTAAAGCCAGTTTACCCACATTGGTTTTTCTAGGGACTTTTGTCCAAAAATGATGGTGCCATTTTTGTATGTGTGTGTTAGCATTTCTCAGTTTCCAGTGCATTTATTTTCCAGTGTTTTATTGGTGAAAATTGCAGTTGTAAATTATTCATTGTTTGTCGTAGTGAATAAACTGTTAATTAATTTACAGTTAGAAGAATAATTTCTGATTGTTGCAATACTTGAAAATTTCACATGACCTCAGAGGTAATTTGATCAGATAGGATGCTTAGAAGTAGAAGGAATGAATCGTTTAGATTCAAAGGGAGTTCAAACTGTTGGGCAGAGGGTTCACTTTTTGTAGTGCCTGTAGCAAGGAAAATTCGCAGAGCCCAGTAGTAGTTCTAGCAGGCAGTAGTGAAGTTATTCCGGTGAAGCAGATCAATATTTTCGTTGAGGAATTTTTTTCTTGTCTGGGAACAAAGGGTTTTTGCATTTCTTTGCTAGAGAAAAATTAGCGTCGGGTGAAAGAGGAATAGCACACAAATTTGTCTTCAGTAAATTCTTTAGTAAATCCATGGACATAATTGATATTTAGGAGGCTTCATAGTTGTCTTCAAGGTTGGAGGATGAATTTGTTTGCTTATTAGGCTCAGATTCACAAGGTTTCTGGTATATAGACAATGGAGCATCAACTCACATGACAGGTGTTAGAGAATATTTCTCTAGATACAATGAGGAGCAAATGGAATTCTAGATTACAATCGGAAACAGAGTGAAGTATACTCTAATGGGGAGAGGTACCATTGATTTTGAGAGGGAGTTAGGAGCAAGTACCAATGTTCTAGATGTACTTCATGTGTCAGGATTGGGTATGAACTTGATTTTAGTATCCCAACTACAATATAAGGGATATGATGTCCACTTCGTAGGGATGAAGGTGTTGGTCAAACACCAGCCTTGGAAGAGAGTGAGATAGATTGGAGTTCGAAGCAACAGGTTGTACAAGTTGCAATTTGATTCTCCAATGGCTCTAATAGGAGTGACAATAGCAATGGGAAGGAATTGAATGAGATATGGCATAGGAGAATGGGATATTTACACCATGTATCACTCAAGATGCTCAGGGAGACAATAACAGGGGTTCTAGAACTTGACACAAAAGAAGGTAATGTGCGTAGAGGGCGCGCGTGCTTGGAAAATATGCTAAGACAACATTCCCAAGAAATGAAAAAAAAGCAGATGGTGTGAGGACTTATACACTTAGAAATTTGTGGTTTGTTGTCCACTAGATCTGTTAGTGGGGCCGAATACTTCGTTACCTTTATTGATGACCATTCTAGGAAAACCTGGATCTACTTCTTGAAGACCATGGATAAGGTCTTCGACCGCTTCAGGGATTTTAAGGCTCTTGTGTAGAATGCAACAGGGAAGAATATCAGGGTGCTTCGCTCAGATAATGGTGGAGAGTATATTGATAAAGACTTCACATATTTATGCGAGGGAAGGCATCATAAGGGAGTGGACAACTCCATACAGTGCACAGCAAAATGGTGTAGCGAAGAGGAAAAACATAACTATAGTTGGGGTTGCAAAACCATTGTTATATGACCAAGATTTTCCCAAGTTTCTATGGGCATATGCATGTAACACAATAGTGTATATTCAGAACATGACTCCTCATAGTGCATTGGGGAAGAAAACGCCAGAAGGAGTCTTCATAGAGAGGAAGTCAAAAGTTAGTCACTTTAAGATCTTTGGCACCATTGCTTATTGCCATGTGGCAGATGAGAAGTGCACCAAATTGGATCGGATCGCAGAGAAGGGGTTCGTCGTTGGATATAGCAAAATCTCAATGGCATACATGATCTAAATTCCTAGCAATAGGAAGATTGTAGTGAGACGAGATGTAAAGCTCATGGAGGACCAGGTTTTCAAGAGATCTCATGAGATACCTACAAGTGATCAGAATCAACTAGTTGAAGCTCCATTGGTCCAGCATCAGGGGCAACCACAAGGGCAGCCAGTGTGACAGTCACAAGGATCCAGTATAGCGACCAGTACTAGCATTTCCTCAAGTGCATGGGATCCAGTGAGAACAAAACAGCGGAGCAACAGAGGCAGGATGAGGAAGAGTTGGTTGAACCTCCCATCAGTAGTGGTCGAATCAACCGAGAAGTTCGTCAGACATTGAGAGATGTAGAGGAGTTCGTGGAGCTCCTAGAATGAACAAGACAATGTGACAAGTACCAAGAAATGGTGGCTCTGGTTGCAAAATATTCCACCTTTCAGGAAGCTGCACAACATCAGATGTGGGTAGATGTGATGGTAGAGGAGTACAACCGTATGAAACGAATGATGTTTGGCAGGTGATGCCAAGGCCTGAGGATAGGTCAGTTGTAGGTTCTTGGTATATCTACAAGATTAAGTACACTCCAGGCGGCAGCGTGGAGAAGTAGAAGGCTAGATTTGTGGCAAAGGGGTAAGCACATAAAGAAGGGATAGATTATGAGGAGACCTTCGCCTTAGTTGCTAGATACACTTCTATTAGGTCAGTTATATCCCTATCAACTTAGATGGGGTGGCAGATTCAGTAGATCGATGTCAATACAACATTTTTGAATGGGGTGATAGAGGAGGAGGTGTACATAGAATAGGGAGAGGGCTTCTACACTCATGAGAGACACTCGTGTGTAGATTGAAGAAAGCTCTATACGGGCTCAAGCAGGCTCCCAAGGTTTGGTGCGCTCAGATTAACAACTGTATGCAGTAGATGGGATTCATTAAGAGTGATGCAGATCCCAACCTTTACTATTTGTTGGTAGAGGAAGAGACACTCATCCTAGTGTTGTATGTGGATGATATCTTCTTGACAGGGTCATCAGGGCTCATAGAGGACTGCAAGAGGAACCTAGCAGTAGAGTTTGATATGAAGGATTCGGGGTTGATGCACTATTTCCTAAGATTTAAAGTGTGGTAGAACAACAAGGAGTTCAGTCTTGGCCAAGGAAGATATGCTACAGATATTTTGAAGAGATTCAAAGTGTCGGATTGTAGACCCATGTCTATGCGCATGATCAGCAATTGGATGACAAGGATGCATCAGATGAGAAGGATGTTGACCCCACCTTGTATAAATAGCTTATTGGTTCTCTCATGTCTCTGGTCAACACTGGGCTATCTATCTTCTTCATAGTCAATACCCTCAGTAAGTTTATGGTCGAACCGAAGAGGGTACATTCGACAGCGGCAAGGCACATTTTGAGGTATGTAAGCGACATAATAGCATATGGGCTGAAATATTCCTGCGGGATGGCGTCAGACTGTGGGTTCATAGATGCAGATTGGGTAGGGTGTTCAGTGGACAGAAAAAGTAGCTTTGGGTATTGCTATAGTGTTGGATCAGGGATGGTTTCTTGGTGTAGCAGGAAGCATAAGTTAGTAGCACTATGTTCTGTAGAAGCAAAGTATATGGAAAAGAACACAACTATGTGCGAAGCTATATGGCTTCTGACGTTGCTGGTAAGCTTGTTCAAGCAGAAGATGGAAGAAACAGGTGTCTACTATGATAATCAAAGTTGCATCAAGATCTCTGAGAATCAAGTATTTCATGACAGGTCAAAACACATAGATATTTGATGTCATTTCATCAGAGATTGTGTGCAGTGTGGAGCAGTCCAACTATAGTATGTTTCCACAGATGAGCAGGTTGTAAATATACTCACGAAAGCTCTAGGGAGAGCTAAGTTTGTCTATTTCAGAGAAAAAATGGGTATGGTGGATAACCCGTTTTAGAAGCAAGGACAGAGTATTTTTGATGTTGCAGTAGTTGTAGTGGTAGCAACAACAATTGAGTGGGAGCATTAGTTGAATTGCAGTGCAAATACAACGTTGGCAGCAGTACAAGATGTACAGTGCAGTGTCAGCAACAACACAGATGCAACAGTGTGGTTCAACTATAGTCAGTGGCAGATGAATGAGATTTAGCACAATTTTTGGTAGACATTGGTAGGCAGCGACAATTGTCAGACATCAGCAACGTGGTTGGAGGATGTTGTAGAGACAAGGTTATGTGACAGTTGTGCAACACTAGTTGGAGAGAACACCTTCCTCGCTAAGAAGGAGTGTTAGTTTTTGTAGCATCAGATGGTGTTATAGTCTAGAAGCTTTGTGGAGAGGCTAAAACCCGTTGCTTTCTCCAGAACCCATAAATCGTTTTTGGAAATTCCACCTAGAGATGGCTCAACTAAATTAATTGACCATCACTAAAAAAAATTCCTTACTTAGGAAAAGTGGTTAATTAATAGTAATTAATTCAGAAAAATGAGAATTCTCTAGAAACTCACACGGATCGAGTAGGAAGTAATCTCATCCATTAATTAATTTTTAATCTTGGCCAAGGAATGTGAAAATTTCATCTATCATAACAACTGGTTTTTTTTTTTCTAATTGCTAATTTATTTAACGGTTTATCTGTTGTCTCCTACGACAAATATCAAATAATTCACAGTGTGATTTTCACAAATAAATTTCAGAAGAAAAATAGTGCCAGAAATTGAGAAACTCCATCACACAGAGATATAAAATTTACGCAGTTATTTTTGGGCAAATGTCCCTGGAAAAAGTCCAACTTGGGAAAACTGGTGCAATAGTTGATGGTTTTATTATTATGCAGCAGTGAAATCTGAGTACAATTTATGGCTTCCCTATCTGGCAATCCAAACAAGTTTTTGACAAAAATAAGTAGAGAGAAGAAATTCTCTCACTCCACAAGCAATCTTTGCACTAGCTTCTCCTAAAAAGCTAGCCATCCACTCCCCTACGTAGCCCCTCTGCGTAGTCCTTGCATTGCCTCTCAAACGTGTGGCTAAGATCAGCATCTGAGCAAGTCATTTGTCATGTCCTTTCTCACAAACATTAGTCATAGTGCGCAACTACACATTTTTGGCACAATTTTGACTTAGGAGGACTCCACACTTAGACTTAGGAACTATGGGGCAAATTTGACTTTATTTACTAGCTAGTGGAATGTGGGAGCCACCCACAAGGGGAATACGAACTTGGCCATTCGATGTGCTTGGAGGGAAATCGAATGGGTACATGGACGAGCCCACATGAGCCTAAGGAGGCCCAAGGGAATAAAAGGAGGATCAACTTTCATTTTCGACCATCTTCTACATTTGCAAACAAACACTCACTTGTACGCTTTGCTGCTCAACAAGTCTACTCGTTATTTAGCCACGAATCTCTCACGCGGGAGATTCAACCTCTACTTCAGGGGACCATCCGTGCTTGCCCTAGGGACGCTGTTCTATAGGAGTTTAAGGGAGTCAGGGACAACAAAACATTTCAGCCATCAATGCAGAGGGGGAACTTTGTATTCCTTGGCAGCGAGAAAACACGCAGGAGGAATTGGAGGTCAGCAAGGGGTTTCATTGCTTGCTGGGAGATCCGAGAACTGAGAGGGAAACATAGTGAAGGCATTTTCGCTGGAGTTTGCAATAAGGTAGACTAACACATCAGTTAGTCATAGTTTTGGAGAGAGAGACTGCGCAGAGGCCATCCAACAACAATTTGTGGCGACTTGGGGAGTAGTTGATCTAGGCCAAGAGCCATTCGGGCAGCTAGGAGTTGAATATCACAGGTAAACCCAACATTTTGGAGGAGTTTGCAAAGGGATTTGCAGGTTGTTTCGTGCAAGTCGAAATTTCCAGTCGAAGCTAGGAGAGGCCCCAAGAGGGTCGAAAATATGAAGTCAAAACCAGCTAAATTCCCTTCTGGGTTTTTTCTCAGTTTTTTCCAAGGAGTTCGAGGATAAAAGCACACAATTTTCTGCGCAGTTTTTGAGCACTTTCCAGCTAGTCGAAGTTCAATAAGGCAATAGTTTACTGGGGCAACACAGTGCAAAGTGGTGTAGCAGCTGGGCAACCTTCAGCTTAGCTACTTTCCCACTTGGGGTTGGTCTTGCTTGTTCATTGGGACAAGCCCAGGTGCACCATTACATTTCATATTGTATCTAGCCTGCAGATTTTTAATAATATGGCTTAGTAGCTAAGTTGCACGAAATGGTGAAACGGGTACGAGTTTCCGAAATGGGCATGGGTACGAAACGTGACCTCCCCAAATTTGGGAAGTGGGGAAACGCAAATATATATATATATATTAGAATTTAGGACATTTAAGAAATGTTATGTCCAACCATAAAGCATAAATGATACATTATAGTTTATTACATTCAAACATTATGATTAAATTTACTTCACATTTACTCATGAATGATCACATAATGAAAATAAAAATATCGGAATATCCAAAAGCAACATTTATTATATATCCAAATATCAAAATCAACATTTATTATATATACGAGGTTGCAAGTACAATAAAGACTATAAGACTACAAGAACTATGGAGACAAAAGACTAATCTTCATCATCATAATCCTCATCAAAAATAGAAGCACAACCATGCTCAACAGTGGACGGTGGTGCCGAAGAAGATGATGGGCCAATTCCACTTCTAGGTTGGACCTCAATATTCAGGGCAGCAAGAGAGATCCAAATCAGGACTTTCTGCATCCACATCACATTCTTTAGAAGGATCATTGTTGTATTCTGGACCCCTACGGGATGCAAGGCGAAGGTTGGAGTGCACATAAAGAAGATCCTCTGCCTTCTGTGAGCCCAACGTATTGCGCTTCACAAAATGAATAAAAACATAAGTGCTCCAATTCCTTTCTACTGATGAAGAGCTTTCCACTTGTGAAAGAATACGAATGGCAAGGTTTTGCGGATGTACACCATTTGCTCTATGACAAATCCACCCTAACTGGATTCATGGTGCTTCTCTCCTCCAACGCTGATATATCTGCATAATCATCTATTCCTGCAGTGAAACTGGCAAATTCTTTGTTTACCTCCCTGTGTAGATGAGCATGAAACATTTTCATAAGGGATTTTTTTCGCCCCATTAGCCACCTCTCTATCCTTATGGGGTACCTTCCTCTTCCCATTGCTTTGAGCAATAAGATCCTCATCATAAAATTTGGGGTTCAAGGCATGTGCTAAAGTGTGCAATGGAGTGTTGAAATTGTTCCATCTATCAACAATGATTTTCTTGACTGACCCTGCAAAATGATCATCAACAAACAAAAGTTGTGGAGACTCTTGCACAATGATTTCCATAGTTTTCTTAACCATGGAATCCATGCCATCATATACCTCTCCTAAGAAAGGTTGGTCAGTGTCAGTGCTCCGAAGAAGCTCAAATGCAGGGGTTGTGAACTTTAGCAAGAAATCTATCTTGCTCCACCAATCCTCATCAAGGCACAATCTATGCTTTGAATCTGCTTGTCTCCACTCAATCCAAAGTTGACTCACCACCATAGAAACTAATGCATGCTTAACCTCATCAATGCGGCAAAACATTAGGAAGTTTGAGGAATATCTTGTCTTAGCAACTTTTAACAACTCCAATTTGGAGTACTCTCGAAATATGGCCTGAGATTGGTGGTGGTTGGTGATGAATTTGACAATGTCTCTTGCTTCCCCTATGATTTCCTTTATCCATGAAACTTTGTTGTCCATCTCCTATATGATCAAATTCAGATTATGGACAATGCATGGTGTCCAAAAGATGTGGTCATACCTCCCCTCAATAATTAAACCTGTAGCTTTGCAAATTGGTGCATTATCCGTGATAACTTGCACCACCTTGTTAGGCCCTATTTGTTCAATAGCTTTTATAATAACATCAACAGTGAACTGTGCATCTTTTACCTCTCCTAAGTAGTTTTCCGCCTTGATAAACATTGCTCCTTTGGGGGAAGTGGCAGTGATATTTATCAATGGTCTGCACCTTGTATCTATCCATCCATTTGAGACTATGGTAACCCCAGAGCTACTCCAGGAAGAATGAATCGGTGATAAAATATCCTCCACAATCTCCTTCTCATTTTTCAGAAGTTGAGTTCTAACTTTCTCATAGTTGGGCCCCTTGTACCCTTGAGGAGCTTTGTTAATTACCCTTATCCTTATCGTGCCAATAAGGAGAGTGAACAACATTGAATGGGATACCACATGCATAAATGCACCTAACCACTTTGGAATCGAAGGATGAAAGTATATCTTCATGACTCTCAAACACATCTCAAATAAAAACTCAATTACAAGACCTAGGAAAGATGGTATCTGATAAGGAACTGATCTCCATCATTCTAAATGCACTGACTGATGAACAAGGTAACCTCGTGTTCAATGAAGAAGAGGAAGCTATCCTATTCAACATTTTGTGGTCTCTATGTAAGACATAATAGAATAGGTTGAAAGGAAAATGTGATGAAGAACCTAGAAAAAAGGGTCAAACAGTTACTAAAAGAAAAGGAAATTTCGGTAAATTTGTTCCTTGAAAGAAAAAGAAGAAAATGGCTAAGGTTCAATGCTATAGATGTCAAGAATATGGGCACTATAAAAGAGATTGTCTTTAAAGGGACAATAACAAGATAAATAAAGAAGAAGCCCATATTACCGAAGGAGTGGAAGAACTTGAAACTAAGAAGCCTAATCAGGAAGAAGTGAGAGATCTCTATGATATTCTTCTGTTGTGTAAATTATAGATAGCAAACTTTGGAAATAAGATAGGATGCATCATACTAGAGAATGGAATCATGGTAGAAGCATTAAGAGATCATGACATGGGTAGCATGAAAAATGTCTGGGACAAAAATCTATAGCTATGCAAGGCATAGCTCTTGAAAACCTCATTGAAAGATACTTATGGAGAAGGAAGAAGTCATCTAGGACAAGGCTCATCATACATAACATTTGCAGGATAGGATATGCTAGATCCTCCAGATCCTCTGATGGAACCTTCATTGTAAAGTTTCAAAGATCATGAGGAGAGACAAGTGTTGCATCAAGAATTCCAAACTTGTGGAATTCATGGGATGATGGCATGATGACATAACAGGGAAGCAGGTCAATGGAATGAAGCTCCTTCATTCAGAGGATGCTGCTACGACAAGATTGGATGACCCATAGGAAAGATGAGGTATGTATGCTCACAGGTGATATTATGAAAGTCATGTCATATGGTTGCAGACAACATGGATCAATGCTCTATCTTGAGAAGCATGATCAGAGAAAGGATCTCTTGCCAAGATATAGGAATGCATAGATCACATATTCACTAGATGAAATCAATATAATATGTCCTCATATGGATGGTGAGGCAACTAACTACAATTGAGGAACTCTAATCAGAAATTCCCGGGAATGAGATATGTCAAGAAAGAATGGAAGAGATTGTGGAATACACAACAATGGTAAAGGTAGTCAAACATGTGAAAGACCAAGAATATTTGACTATGATATCTCCCAGAAAGATATGAAGACTTTGATGGAATTCATGGAAATATAGAGACTTTTGACAATACATATCTTTAGGATATGTGTCAACATGTACGCTGGATGCTAATGCCTATAGGAAGATGTCATGATGTAAGACCATCACAAAGGTAATTATGATTCAAGTGTTCATTTCTTAGTTATGAACTACTATCTGGATGGGCTTATGCAGGGCTACCAAAGTGAAGAACTATGGATATCTTCCCAGATAACCATGTAAAAGTATGCAAGATCCTTCCAAAGAAGAAAGCATGATGAAAGTAGCATAACATGAAGCAATGCCAGACATAGATTGATAGATCACTTTTTGATGAGAGGAATGATGACATGACTAATTCATGGATGAAAGTGATGGATGGTTTGTGCCCTATGAGGAAGTCCCCAAAAGATGAAAACTCTGAGACAAAGAAAATTCATGACATCGAAAGAAGTTCTTCTAGTAGATGGTTGTCCCATCATCTCCAGCTGAGGAGCTGTTGCAGGTCCTTGATTAAGATGAAGCCTGGAAACAAGTTTCTTACTTAGAAGAAACTTGGAAATTCCTAAGCCAAGAGGGAGCTTAGGTACATTCCTTCTATAGGAATGAGTACATTGCTTTATTGGAATAGTTATGCTCTCCCTAATTGAGAGGGAGAGATAAACACATTATTCTTGTCTTCACTTGGGAAGACAGAATTGAGGATTGGGTAATCATTTAGCATGCGATACTCTTTGAGGAAGAGATAGGGCATCCAAGATAAGAGGAGTCATTGAGGACTGATATTCTTCAAGGGCTAGGGAGTCGAAGATAAGGATGGTCCTCATGGAACACAACCTGACAACCCTAGTGGGGTAAATTCCGAGACAATGATGAGAATGTTTATAAATCATTGGTCTCGCCAACATTGAGCTCACATCTTGTGGAGAGATAGAGTTGTAGTCAAGGCCTTGCTATATAACAATGTTGGTTGATATGATGCTAAACAAATGGGTTACCAATCTGATTCTTATTATGAGAAATTATTTTGATTGAGAATATGTTGACGGCGCTGGACCCGCCAACATGTCAGGGGATCTCCCCGGTAAGAGGTCCCATTTAGACTTCAAAACGTTCGGTGTAGGAGTCGCAACAGTGGGTCGTACGGTAATGCCTTGATTGTGATTTCGCACAGAGGCAAGTAAGATGTCTCTGTTGGTGGCAAGAGTGTGACATATGCAATAATCCAAGGACGTTGCATGAGAGGTTCTAACACATGGGGGTTGAGATGAGTGTGCTCCTTGGAAACCTGTGATAGCACGGAGTTAAGAAGGTAATACACGAGCGAAGATGCATCACAACATGGAAGGCAAGTTAGCTAGCAATCCAAAGTGATGGTTAAACCAACAACACATTTGAGAATGATTCATACATACATACACATAAATAGCTATACATGCATGCGTAAGAAAACGGATACATATATCATTTAGAGTAAACAGATACCTGAAATACAATACAAAATATGCATGAAACATGCTGGATCTTGTTATATTAAGAAGTGTAAGTTCCAATCATACAATACATCCATGTCCGACCATTAGTTTTGATAGTGGAACGTTATAGCCACAACCTCCTGCTCCTCGAAAGAGATATACTAGCTATGGGTAGTGGAGAAGCCAAGGCTTGTTACAATACTGTCCAAGTTGTCTCTAAGATAGTCCTATCGGAAGCTTGGCTGATCAAAAACCTCTATAATGAGTTATGAGGGACTATTTATAGCATATGGTGAGGTGGCCCTTAACACTCCCCTTTGTGACAGTTCCTCTACCCTCATGACTCTTTATCTACTCTATGACTGTTACATCCAACTATCGACACTTGAACTTACACTTGACAAGACGTTACATTACAATGCACATGTACCAATGTGAGACAAAACGGCTTGAGCGAGCCATGCAAGACATCACTAACACTCGGACCGTTGTGGGGAGCCCAACTTTGACATCCTTGTCATGGTCGATGGGGGCGACTTGATGCCAAGCTTGTTCATTCGTGTTGGTGTCCATGCACTCAATGGTGACATCTTGCCGAAGCGAACTCTTGCTTTCGTTGCATCTGGGTACACTGATATGGCTCCTCCGTCCAACTTGTCTGATAGCATGCACATGGTTGTCCTGGGTGCGACTGAACTGACAACATGTTGATGCATAGTGTCTGAACTGATCTCCAAGCATGTGTTGGTGGCCATGCACATCAACTTGTCAAAATACATGTTCAGCTCTAGTTGGACTTGCTTCTTGTCTTCGCCTCGGTGAGTGTGCCAAATGGGCGAGATGGCATGTGTGTGCACAAGGACATGCATGTTGCTGAATTGCCTTGCATGCGATCAACAACACTACTCACCTTGTCTGCTCCGTGCGAGCTGCTGGGATGGATCCATAACTTGTATGAGCACAATTTCATCCGTTTGTGCATGTTGCGCCCCCTGCTGTACCTGTTCCTGCTGCAACTCATTCTCTCGTCTATGCAGCTCCTGTTCTTCCTTGAGTTGCTGCTTTAGCACATGCAACTCCTTCTCTGTTCCGTTTTCTACCTTCGCGCGATCTTCATTTCATGCCGTGACCCGTCATCTCATAGCCTGAGTCTCCAAAGTTGCTTTCATCACAAGTGGATCTGCTTGAGCTTGCAACTTTGTTCTGCCTCTGTGTTGTCAACAACCTTCCTCTTGCGTTCATTGTATCCGGTATGATGCCTTCAGTTGTTGTTGATGGTGTTGCTTGTTGTGATGATGTTGCCGTCATATCTTGATGTCCTTGTCTACGAACAACTTGATGTCCTCGCGGGTAGGCAAGTTCATAGACACTTGATCGACTGCATCCCTAAGTGTGCTTTGAACGGTGTGTTTGACTTTGCTCTCCTGGAAGCTATTGTACTTGTGCTGCTGAGAGATAGACGAACACATGTGATGCTTGGAGACATAGCAACACTCATGGAAAACAATCTGTTAGACGGAAACCAAAACGAACTTGAGAACTGACTTGCAACATACCTTTGTGACTGGTCATGAGGATTGCGCAATTTCCGCTAGGAGGTCAGGAGACTGACTGCCAAAACTACACAAGGCATAGTCCGGGCTATCAGTAGGCTGACTGATTGTTGGAACTGTGCAATGCATAGTCCAACCTAGCCTGCTAAGGACTGAAACTGCGCAATGTGCAAGTTTAGTCAGCAGTGAGATGCAACCAACAAACTGCATTGCGCAGTTTTTGGGGCCAACAGGACACTGCCTACAAGAATTGCACAATCCATGCCTGTAGGTCAGTGCCTAGCTAGACCTGTGTAATTTCTGGAGGGAAGGCAGAGCCTTCGCTTTCGAAAATGTGCAGTGCTAGCCAAGCAAGGCACGGTCTGGGCCAAGGCAGACTAGTCCGGTGGACAGGCGACTGAAAACATGAGAAGTGTGAATGCATGATGAGATGATCGAAAACAAGAGTAAATGATCATTCATGCAAACAACAAGTGTAGGATTCAGAAAATGGGAATGCATGCATTCTTGTGAAGCGAGTCGTCACAACGGCTACCGTCCATGCAAAATAGTGTCATGCATGCGACAACAGGGAGATGCAAACAAAAACTGAAACGATACTTCTTCGAGCTAACATGCATCAAAATGAAAACAAAAGCTCATTGAAATCAAGCAGACATCAATCACACAGCGTGAAACACAAAAAGCAACAGAAATGCAACACTAGTCATGGAAGGCGGGCTTACCCCAAAACAACTGAGCCTAATGTGTCGACGACTCCTAGATGCAATGTTGGATGTTGGAGCTGGAAGTTCAATGTGAGGAATGAGCTCTGCAGTGTTTGGTTTATAATTTTTTATAAAATCGAAGATGTGACTCGCATGCCACAAATCTAGGAAGAGCGACACTTGTTGGGAGGTTTCTGAAATAATCCTTGCATGCAATGTCAAGCTGCTAAAAGTAGATCCCTGAATCAAGGGATGTCTTTGCATGCTGCCTTGGGAGAAGCAACCCATGCATGGAAATAAGTTTTGCTCAGTCCCGGAGAGAATCGGTCAACTCAATTGTACATACAACAAGATGCTTAGATGGGGGGGTGGGGAGTGCGCATTTTGGGGAGGGAGCTGGGCTAGTTACCTAGAGGGATTGTGCAATTTCTAGGTAGAGCAGCTGACTTCTGCTTAGAATTGCGCAATTTCTGGCCTATGCGGCCCTGCTCAGAAGAATTGATCAATTTTCTTAGTGAACAGTGACAAACAGATTTGCGCAATTCTGGAGCCCAGTAGGTTGCCATAGAGAATTGCACAATTTTTGGAGGGAAGGCTGGTTCCCCTCTATAATTGCACAATTTCTTGAGGGAGCTTCTCAGCCTGCAGCTAGACCAAGGTCGAAGAAACAACCTTTGAGGGGGATGCAACAAGCTCTCACGGATAGACTGTCATTTTGCAAGCAAAACACTGAAGCTTGTGTACTTGACAAGGCAAGACATGCTGCTGTGAAAGGTTGGTAGGGAGGCCCCAAAACGAAGCTAAGGCAAAATTTTGCAGCATGGTTGTAACCACTACATCACTTGGCGACACACTGGTAGAACTCCAGCTCTCTGAATGGACCTTGTTCGTGAAAAGAAAGTCTAACACCTCTGGAAGTATTGTTCAGTTCTTAGTTTGTCTTGGTTTTCACACTTGCTTGATTGTAAGATGTAGCATCTGCAAAGCTCTTGGTCGATTGACACACATTCCAAGCCAAGGAAACACAATTGTTTTGATTGGGGTTGAGGGGTATATTGGTGCACAAGCAGTATAGTTGTTGAATTGAGGCTTTTGTGATCCATATCAAGTTTATGAGAGATTTTTTGGCGTAAATCACATGATATTTCATTTGTCGACGCGTTTCGAACCAACCAGTGTGGTTCATCGTCAGGACTAGTTGAAGAATCAGATCCAGTATGCATGTTAAATAGTTAGAGTAGAACATCCAACAGCGACAATCTTAGACCAGGCAATGGCTTTATTGACTAACGACTAACCCTGACTGCGAAATGGCTAGTTAGACAGGACCCGAGGCATAACTATATTAAATTAAAACTTAAAATAGGTCAATTTAAATGATTAACAAAATAAAAGTTAGTTATACTAATATTAAATTAAAAGTTAAAGGGACATGTGAATTTACATAAATGTTTTAATTATTTTTATAATTAATTTATAAATTTTTTATTATAAATATATATACATATATATACATATTAAATTAAATGAAATGATTATTAAATAGTAGCTAGTTATACATAAAGGTATTAATTATTTTATATTTATTTAATTTTTATTATATATATATATATATATTATATTAAAATAAAATAAACAATAATTTTAGGTTTAGGAAGAATCATAGTATAAATAATAATATTAATCTTCCCCCTCCATCTCTTATTAATAATAAGGTTATCAATTTATCTAGTTTCTCCTTTCCCCCTTCGGTTTTTAAGGTTTTGGGTAAAAGGTTAAATTTTGCCTTGGCCCCTAAAAAGATCCTTGTGGATGACATTATTTGTGACATAGAGTTTGGGATTAGAGGTTTACCTGATAGTATTAAAAACACTATCAGGCAGGATTGTGCCGTGGTCCTCAGGAAGGCAAAGCCCCCTAAGAGCAACCTTAGCAGGGAAGAATTTGTAGCCTTTAGATCCTTAAACCAGAACAATGATATCGTCGTTCTGAAAGCCGACAAAGGTGGGGTTGTTGTCATTCTCAAAAAAGTTGATTACCGCAATAAGATGTTGGATCATCTTCATAATAGTGGAAGCTATAAGAAGGTCCCCAAAAACCCGTTAAAGAAGATTTCTAGGAATGTGGCCCTTGCCATTAAACCTAGTAACTCAGTGACTTCCTTGAACCATAAACTCATTGAGAGCAATCCCATCACTCCTAGGATCTATGGGCTCCCTAAAATTCACAAGGAAGGAGCTCCCCTAAGGCCCATTGTCAACACCATTGGAGGTCCTACCTATCTTCTTGCTAAGTTCCTTTCCTTAAAGCTTAAGCCATTAGTTGGTCGTACAAAGTCCTTCGTCAAAGTCTCTGCTTCCTTTATTGAGGAGCTCAAGAACATTAAGCATGACCCAGGGATATCTTGTTAGTTTTGATGTAGTGATCAACCACCTAACAGATCCTGATACTGCTCGGTTAGTTGAGATTTGCCTCACTTTCACCTTTTTCAGTTTTGAACAGGAGTTCTTTGAGCAAACCTATGGGGTTTCCATGGGCTCACCGCTATTGCTTGTCATTACAAATATTTTTATGGAAGATTTAGAATCCAAGGCTCTAAACTCGGCCTGCTTCCTGCATAAGCTTTGGAAAAGATATGTAGATGACACTAATGTTATCTGGTCTCATGGCCAAGAGGAGTTAGATCTCTTCTTCGATCATCTCAACAGTCAATCCTTTGCCATTAAGTTCACCAAGGAACAAGAAGTCGATGGTTGCCTCCCTTTCCTTGATATCTTATTTCAAATAATAGTGACGGTTCCTTCTCCCACCAAGTGTTTTGAAAGAAGACACATACGGAGCAGTGCCTTCATGCATGTTCCCACCATTTCTCGGCTCAGAAGTTGGGTGTTCTCAACACCCTTGCTACTTGTGCCCTAAGGATCTCTGATGAAAAGAGCTTCGAGAAAGAAAAATCTAAAGAGAAATCCCATCTCCTTAGTGTCTTTGTTGAGAATGGTTATAGTACGAGTTTCCTTGTTTTCGTTTCGTTTCCGTACGGAAACAAACCCTAGACCCACATTCCCTGCAACTTAGCTTAGTAGTTCATTATTGGCTTGCATTTTCTGGATGTTTAATGTGTGTTTTATTTTTATATGCTATTGCATAGTTTATTTGATTAATATCACTTACATTCCTACTTAGGAACACTACAGTGGTATCAAAGCCCTAGTTCTTGGCTCAACTCTGGGGATTGTTTCCTATGAGAGAAGGAGACCAACAGAACATCACTGCCGTAGGCAGAGGTACATGAGCAGAGAAAGGAAGTTAGAAATTACTCCAGACACAGAGGACAGAGGGAAAGCAGTGGCTGGAGAGGAGGAAATGATAGAACCCAAGAGCAGGGAGGAGATAGCTTTCGACAGCCTCATGAGGGCCTTGAGTGACTTGGCCAAGGGCTAGAGAGACATGTTGGAGGAGATCAAGTTAGAACATAGAAAGGACCATGCATAGAGGGTTTCTATGTGGAGAAACTTCTGGGGCTTCTCAGCCTTTTGATCACCCCTCACCAGCAGTACAACGCACTTCAGTCAGTGTGCTGACTCGGGCTACACTAGCTTCTTTCGTGCCAGTGGCACAAATCGAGCCTGCAAGGGAGGAAGATCCTCCTCAAATGGGGGATTACTTCAGAGAGTGGTAGACCATCGACAAAGACTTCAAAGAAGTCCTCTCCTGCAGAGATTACTGCAAGCTCAAGTAGAGTGAGAGGAATAAGGGGTACGAAGGACAAGGGACCTAAAACTATGAGTTGCAAAGAACCATAGGGAGGATGTATTTCCCTACTTTTGATGGCACTGACAAGTGGACGGCCAGGGCTTGGGTTGAAAAGATGGACACATACTTTCAACTCAATTGGATGACAGAGTAGGGAGCCATTAAGATGGCCACGCTGCACCTGGAGGGGGAATCCCATGATTGGTGGTTCCATAGCTTGACCACCTTAGGGCATGCCCAGATAGTTTCTCATGAGGACTTCACTCGGAGGGTGGTGGAGCAATTTGATCAGAGGGATCCATAGGCTTATTTCAGGGAGTTGACACAACTGCGCCAAACAGGTAACCAAGAGAAGTACTTTTCAGATTTTTTGCGTGTGCCAGTGATGGTCTCGGATCTATTCGAGGCAAGGAGGGTATGTACCTTCATTGAGGGCTTGCTTGAGCCCCCGCATGGACTGGTGAAGTCATGTAGACCCTCTATGCTGCAGGAAGCTGTCGTGTGTGCCAAAGATGTATAGGGGGCCATCCCCAAGACAAGAGCACCTTTTCTTGCACGGACCCCTTTCCTACAGAAGGGGCATGAGACTAGACCCCCACCGCCGAGGACCACACAGGGGAGGGGGCAGTTGGATGAGGAGACACAAAAGGACCTCCGGAGGAGGAAGCTGTGCTTCACATGCAGAGAGCCCTGGGCACCTGGCCATAGGTGCATTGCAGGTAGAGCACACTACATTGAAGTCTTTTTTGACAGTGACCAAGAGGATGAGGTGGAGCAGGATTGTGGTGGGATAGATGGAAAGAGTCCGGCAGATAGAGGGCCACCACCACCACCTCCACAGGAAGGGGCATCTCTTGCCCGAGCAGGAGGAGTCCTTGCTTCTTTATGTGGGATTCCTAAGTTTTGACACTGAGGATTAGAGGCACTGTACAGGGACAAAGGGTGTCAGTGTTGGTGGAAAGTGGGGCTACCCACAATTTCATAGATGCACAACTGGTCTAGAGGAGGGGCCTCACCACAACAGAGTTTGAGGGTTTCTCATTCCTAGTGCCAGGTGACCGTACCATCTTGTGCACCTGATATGTGCCCTCCTTGATAGTAGTTATGGGGAAGAAATCGATGACAGACCACTTTTTTGTGGTCAATGTGCTAGACACCAACATAGTGATGGGTGTCCAGTGATTGTATTCCCTTGGGCAAGTCACGATAGATTGGTGGAAACTAGAGATGGGAGTTCATTGGGCCAGACGGCAAACTAGTGGTCTTAAGAGGCATGCAACCTTACCCGCCTTAGACAGTTTCGGCCCACAAGATGGAGGCAGATCTACGACATGGCGACATCACATGGGTAGTTGAGTTGAGGATCTTAGATGTTGGGGGACAAGCGCAACCACCACCAGCAGACATACATAATTTACTAGAAAGGTATGCAATAATGTTTGGGGACATTCCACCAGGGCAACCACCAGATAGAGGATTTGAGCACACCATTGAGCTGGATTCGGGTGTACAAGCAGTGATCACTACTCCTTACAGGCTTCCCAAAGCCTATAAGGATGAGATAGAGAAGGCCATCCATGAGCTGCTTGCATTGGGCCATGTCAGGCCAAGTTGCAGTCCCTTCGCTTTTTCGGTAGTGCTGGTGAAGGAGGAGGATGGAACCCTTCGGATGTGTATTGACTACCAGGCCCTCAACCGGAAGACTCTTAAGAACCAGTACCCTATTCCCCGCATTGACGAGATGATGGATGAGCTTAGAGGAGGCAAGTACTTCTCTAAGATTGACCTATGTTCAGGGTACCACCAGATCAGGGTGAAGGATTAGGACATCCCGAAGATAGCTTTTCGGTGCCACTATGGGCACTTTGAGTTTCTCGTTTATGCCATTTGGGCTGACCAACGCTCCGGCCACATTCCAGTCATGCACGGATCATGTCTCCGAGGAAAATTGAAGAGGTTTGTGCTAGTGTTTTTCGATGAATTATGATCTACAACTGGACATGGGAAGAGAACCTCCAACACTTAGAGGAGGTATTTTGCATTCTGGAGGAGCAACGATTTTATGCCAAGCTCTCCAAGTGCGAGTTTGGGTTGACAGAGATGCTCTACCTAGGGCATATCATTGGAGCAGATGGGGTGAAAGTTCACGAGGAAAAGATTCAGGCCATCCAGGATTAGCCAGTACCCCGAGTCATGACTACACTGAGGGACTTCTTGGGCATTTGCACCTATTACAGGAATTTTGTCAAAGGGTTCTCGCAGCTGGTAGCACCTTTGACCGATTTGACCAAGAAGGGGGCCTTCACATGGACTGGTGGAGCACAGGTTGCCTTTGATCACCTCAATGAGGTGATGAGTAGTTGCCCTATTTTTCCACTTCTGGACTTTTCCCAGCCATTCACGGTGGAGTGTGATGCATTTGGGGTAGGAGTTGGAGCAGTGTTGTCACAAGAGGGGCATCCCATAGCTTTCAAGAGTCGAAAGCTCCTATTGCATGAGATGTCATATTCAATATATGACAAGGAGATGTTGGCCATTATGCATGCATTGGCTAAGTTCCGCCAGTACTTGGTGGGTAACCGGTTCCGAGTGAAGACTGATCACAACAGTCTTCCACATTTCATGGGGAAACATGGAGTCAATGACAGGCAACAGAGATGGGTCATCAAGGTGCAGCCCTATGATTTCAACATAGAGTATGTGCGCAGGAAGAACAATGTGGTGGTCGATGCGCTATCTCGGAGACCAACTGGGTTATCTCTCATGAGCATCTGCCAGGATTGGAGGGCGCAGTTGTTGGTGGAGTACTCCAAGGATAGGAGGGCATGTTAGGTATTGGAGGGAACACATGCAGATGAGCGTTACCGTGTGATGGATGAGGTCATCTATTAACAGAGGTGCATTTATTTAGTGCCCAACTCGGAGTTGAGGGAGAGGATACTTGGCAGCTCATGATTCACCACTGTTTGCCCAGCAGGGGTTCCGAAAGACTTATATGGCTATTCGAGTGAGATTCATGCGGAAGGGCCTCAACGAGGACGTTTTGCAGCACGTACGGGAGTGTGAGGCATGTCAGTGGAACATGGGGGAGCTGACCCACCCTTCAGGACTACTACAACCAATTCCCATCCCAGAGGGGAAATGGGAAAGTATTTCGATGGATTTCATCACTGGGCTCCCCATAATACAGGGGAAGGATTGCATATACGTAGTGGTCGAAAGGTTGACCAAATTTTCCCACTTCTTCGCCATGCGCACTAGGTACATGGCTGCACAGGTTGCCGAGTTGTTCTGTTGGGAGGTTTTCAGGCTGCATGGGCTCCCTAAGAACATAGTGAGCGACAGAGACAACAAATTCATGTGTGGCTTTTGGCAGGAACTCTTCAAGTTGGTTGGGACGAGGCTCAATCCTAGCACCAGTTATCACACTCAAATGGATGGTGAGACGAAGGTTGGAGGGGTACCCGAGGAACTATGTGACAGGTCAGCAAAGGACGTGGATTTGATGGTTGCATCTGGGCGAGTACTGCTACAACACTGCACCACATGTCTATCAGTATGACTACTTTCCGTTCCCTTTATGGATATGATGCACTGATTTTTGCTGATATTGTTTTTGGATACAGCTGGGCCCCAAAGGCCAAAGACTAGGTCCAAGAGAGCCAAGATATCCTCAAGGCTCTCAAGGATAATTTGGTGACAACTCAAAATCAGCGAAAACTTTATGCAGATCGGTATAGGGCAGAGAGGCACTTTGAGGAGGGGGGATTACTATAGCTCTGGCTGCAGCCTTATAGGAAGTCTATGTTGAAACAAAAGGGGGCCAAGAAGCTACAACCACGCTTCTATGGGCCCTACCGGGTGACTAGGCGAGTTGGGCAGGTGGCTTATGAGTTGGAGCTACTTCGTGGGAGTAGAATCCACAATGTGTTTCATGTCTCTTACCTGAAGAAGGTGTTAGGACAACAAGTGATGGCAGCAGTTGATCTACCCTCGCTGGATGATGAGGGCCACTTGGTGTTGGAACCAGAGGCCATTTTGGAGAGCAGGGAAAGGATATTGAGGAGTAGTACCATCAGCGAGTTCTTGGTACGTTGGAAGAACTTGCCAGATGAGGATGCCCCACCTGGGAAGGTGAGCACATATTGGAGCACCCAGCTTTGAGGTTGCTTGAGGGCAAGCAACATTTGGGAGGGGAGGATTGTCATGTCCCTTCTCACAAACATTAGTCACAGGGTGCAGCTACACATTTTTGGCACAATTTTGACTTAGGAGGAGGACCCCACACTTAGACTTAGGAACTATGGGGCAAATTCGGCTTTATTTAGCAGCTAGTGGAATGTGGGGGCCACCCACATGCGGAATTCGAACTTGGCCATTCAGTGTGCTTGGAGGGAAATCAAATGGGTGGATGGAGGGGCCCACATGAGGCTAAAGAGGCTCAAGGGAATAAAAGGAGGATCAACTCTCATTTTCGACCATCTTCTACATTTGCAAACAAACTCTCACTTGTACGCTTTGTTTCTTAGTAAGTCTATTGGTTGTTTAGCCACGAACCTCTAAGGCGGGAGAGTCAACCTCTACTTAGGGTAACCATCTATGCCCACCCTAGGGAGGTAGTTCTACAGGAGTTTCAGGGAGTCAGGGACAACAACACACTTTAGCCATCAATGTAGAGAGGGAACTATGTATTCCCGGGCAGCCAGAAAACACGTAGGAGGAATTGGAGGTCAGCAAGGGGATTCATTGCTTGCTAGGAGATCCGGGAACTTAGAGGGCAGCATAGTGAAGGCATTTTCGCTGGAGTTTGCAGCAAGCTAGACCAGTGCATTAGTCAGTCGTATTTCTGGACAGAGGGACTGCGCAGAGGTCATCCAACAACAATTCGTGGGGACTTGGGGAGCAGTTGATCTGGGAAAAAAACCATCCGGGGAGCTAGGAGTTGGATAGCACAGGTAAAACCAGCATTTTGGAGGAGTTTTTAGAGGGATTTGTAGGCTATTTCCTGCAAGTATAAATTGGCAGTCGAAGCTGGGGAGAGGCTCCAAGGGGGTCAAAAATCTGAACTCAAAACCAGCTAAATTCCCTTCTGGGATTTTTTGGGTTTTGTCCAAGGAGTCCGGGGTTAAAAGCACACAATTTTCTAGGCAGTTTTTGAGCACCTCCCAGCTAGTCGAAGTTTAGTAGGGAAGTAGTTTACTAGGCAACACAGTGCCGAGTGGTGGAGTAGCTAGGAAACCGTCAACTTAGCTATTTTCCCATGTGAGGTTGGTCTTGCTTGTTCATTGGGAAATTCCAGGTGCACCATTCCATTTCATATTGTATCTAGCCTGCAAATTTTTAATAATATGGCTCAACAATTCCTTATTTGCAACATCTTGATGGATGTTTAATTTGTTTTATTTTTAAATGTTGTTGCACAATTTATTTGCTTAATATCACTTACATTCCAACTTAGGTGTTGGGACAATAGGTGATGACAACAGTTGATCTACCCTCGCTGGATGATGAGGGCCACTTGGTGTTGGAACTAGAGGCCATTTTGGGGAGCAGGGAAAGGAGATTGAGGAGTAGTACCATCAGGGAGTTCTTGGTACGCTGGAAGAACTTGCCGGATGAGGATGCCACTTGGGAAGGTGAGCACATATTGGAGCACCCGGCTTTGAGGTTGCTTGAGGGCAAGCAACATTTGGGAGGGGAGGATTGTCATGTCCCTTCTCACAAACATTAGTCACAGGGTGTAGCTACACATTTTTGGGACAATTTTGACATAGGAGGAGGACCCCACACTTAGACTTAGTAACAATGGGGCAAATTCGACTTTATTTAGTAGCTAGTGGAATGTGGGGGCCACCAACATGGCGAATTCGAACTTGGCCATTCGATGTGCTTGGAGGGAAATCGAATGGGTGGGTGGGGGGCCCTACATGAGGCTAAGGAGGCCCAAGGGAATAAAAGGAGGATCAGCTCTCATTTTCGACCATCTTCTACATTTGCAAATAAACACTCACTTGTATGCTTTGCTGCTTAGCAAGTCTACTGGTTGTTTAACCATGAATCTCTCACGCGGGAGATTCAACCTCTACTTAGGGGGGCCATCCATGACCGCCCTAGGGAGGTTGTTCTACAGGAGTTTCAGGGAGTCAGGGACAACAACACACTTGAGCCATCAACACAAAGAGCGAACTATGTATTCCAGGGCAACCAGAAAACACGCAGGAGTAATTGTAGGTCAACAAGGGGATTCATTGCTTGTTGGGAGATCTGGGGACTGAAATGGTAGCATCGTGAAGGTATTTTCGCTGGAGTTTGCAGCAAGCTAGACCAGCCCATTAGCCATTCGTATTTCTGGATAGAGGGACTTTGCAGAGGTCATCCAACAACAATTTGTGGGGTCTTGGGGAGCAGCTGATCTAGGCCAAGAGCCATCCGGGGTGCTAGGAGTTGGATAACACAGGGAAAACCAACATTTTGGAGGAGCTTGCAGAGGGATTTGCAGGTTGTTTCCTGCAAGTCGAAATTGGGAGTTGAAGCTAGGGAGAGGCTCCAAGGGGGTCGAAAATCTGAACTCAAAACTAGCTTAATTCCCTTGTGGGATTTTTTGGGTTTTTTCCAAGGAGTCCGGGGTTAAAAGAACATAATTTTCTGGGCAGTATTTGAGCACCTCCCAGCGAGTCGAAGTTCAGTAGGGAAGCAGTTTACTAGGGCAGTGCAGTGCAGAGTGGTGCAGCAGCTCGGCAGCCTTCAACTCAGCTACTTTCCCACCCGGGGTTGGTCTTGCTTGTTCATTGGGACAAGCCCAGGTGCACCATTCCATTTTATATTGTATCTAGCCTTTCAATTTTTAATAATATGGATCAACAATTCCTTATTGGCGACATTTTCATGGATGTTTAGTGTGTTTTTTATTTTTAAATGTTGTTGCACAGTTTATTTGCTTAATATCACTTACATTCCTACTTAGGAACATTACATCATCTAGCCCGTCTATGCGGTTGGAAGTTACTCTTCAGCCCTCTGGAAGACTTTCCTGGTTCTGGAAGCTAAATTGAATTACTCCCCAGCTAAATCAAATTGCTCTGCTTCAAAAATTGCATAGTCCTTGCGCTGCTTTTGCATGGATTACTTCTGTCACTTGCTGCTGCTGCCTGTCTGGATCTGGAAAACATCCTTTGGATCACTATCCCTACCCCTCATTGTGTCTGTTTTTATCTTTGGCTCTCCGACAACTGTTGTTGCTCTTTGAAAATCGATCTACCAAAGAAATCGAACTTCACAAGTGTCTTAGGTGTGTTCTCCAAGTGCCCATCGACTTATAATCCTTTGTTGGAGCACCAACGATCAAGATTAAAACTTAATCAAAGGCTACGATCGTATTAGAGTTGATTCGTGTGAATTTCTAGATTCTCACCTTGACTTAATTAAATATGATTAATTAACCAATTTTCCCAAGTTTAGTCTTGGGAAATGTTGCACTCAATTTGTCAAAGTTCCAAGGAAGTGGAAGTATTTTTTTTTTCAACAAGATCATATCATCTATCAACATTCTTACATGTCATTGTGAACCTATTATGCATGTTATGTAATGTAAATGATCCTAGTAAGACCTTAATATATGTAACAACCTGGGTAATATTTTGGAGAAAAGTTTCATCCTGGGAGGTTTTTTGTCTCACTGACTTATGTGTTTTTAAACATAGATGGTTGATAGAGTTTTTTCCTCCAACAGTACCCCAAAACTAGGGTGGAATTCTTTGTAAAAGTCTTAGGTGAGGCCCAGTGTTCTAGTCGATTCTAATGTAAAAGTGATTTGGAAATAGTTTAAGCTAATTAGATAAATTATTTTATTACAAATCACTTGGTCTACTAGCTCAAATTGTGTCTTAGATGGGGTATGTGTTTTGAGGGGCTAAGCAAATGTGTAATTCCCCCTTTAAGGGTTGCAAATGTAAAATTCTGATGTATTAGAGGGTGGAAAAAATATTAAATCCCCTTGTATGTAAATTAATTAATTTTTTCTGGCAAAATAAAATTTAATCATAAGCCAAAAAATTAATTAATTAGAGTCAAAATAAATTATCTTAGGAAAATTAATTCTCCAAGTGGAAAAATTTGTGGGCCTTGCAGGAATCAATTTTTAAAGGTCTTCCACCAAGGGAATATTGTATATTTTAGGACAATTTGGACCCTTGGACCTTGGTGGTTAAATCAAATTCAAATGTTTGAGGAAATCAGCTCAAAATAATTATTTCTGAGCTAATAAAAATGGAATTGAATGATAAATTCAAAAATTCCTTAAAAAAAAAATAAAAAAATCAAGGGCCAAGATTAAAAGATGATCTAATCTTTTTCAACGGTCAAGATTATATTGACAAGGATCAAAGAAACTAGCCATTATTTTTCCACTAGGAGGATTGATCTATAAATTAGAGAATCATTTGAGTCTCTAGCAATGGATCTCTGGCTAGTAAATTGTTGTTGAAGCGTCTCTGTAACACTATTGTCCCACTGGGAACTATTTTTTCTATTATAATAAAGACTTTGGGGTGAAATTCAAGGTGTTCATGTTCAGGATTTGTGGTATGTATTGACTACGGGATTTCCTATGTTGTGCTGAATATTGGTAAGATCTGTTTTTCATTAGATGGAGATAAAATCATGCTATTGATTGTTTTGGGCTAAGCTTAGGGGGTTTGATTCCCCATGTGATTAACAAATTGTCTTGAGATAAATACGTAATGTTTGCAGGTACTTCAGTCCTTGGCCCCTCCAAGTTCACAAACTTGGGCACGAACTACTATTGCTTTGTTCCCAGATATTTGTGTGGTGGATTAAATCTTTGCCAAGGCTATAGTGTACATTGGGGTTTCTAAAGTTTTTTTCTTGCCATTCATCATAGAAATGACCATAAAATTATTTTTTCAAAAATTTAAAATTTTAAAACCTTTGTAGATTTGTGGATTTTGTAAGTAAATTTGTAGATTAATTTTGTAAATTATTATTTCTAACTGGGGTTTTGGGGATTTTAATTTTTTTGTATGTATTGGGGTTTTGGGGTCTTGTAATTTTATTTGTGCAAGTTAAGTCTGAATAATTTTGAAGGTTTCAAGATATTCAGTCCTTGGAATATTTTCGTGGGATCTCTAATGGTGGATCTAGGCCTAGGAAGGCAAAATCCACCACCTTCTCTCCAAGTTCAGTGTTCAAGCCCAAGAGGAAATTTTTTGTGGCATTTGGGGAAAAATTTTGAAATCTAGAACAAGAAGTGAAATCCAGCAAGGGTTTTGGGATTTTTAGGCTCTGTTGGCCCAATGTGGCTCCTTGTCTTTTCATCCATCTCCCTCAACCTTTCGTTAGCCTTCCTCTTCCCCCTCCCTTGCCCCCTTTCCTCAACACATGCCTTTACCTTGCCTTCTCTTCATTTATTTCTCCTTTACTCCCTACCTGTTGCCTATCCTCCAAGAGGACATTTGCTGTGGCATTTGGGGCAAAATTTTGAAATTTGGAACAAAAAGTGAAATCCAGCAAGGGTTTTGGGATTTTTAGGCTCTGTTGGCCCAGTGTGGCTCTTTGTCTTTTTGTCCATCTCCCTCAACCTTCCATTAGCCTTCCTCTTGCCCCTCCCTTGCCTACTTTCCTCAATGCAGGCCTTTCCCTTGCCTTCTCTTCGTTTATTTCTCCTTTATTCCCTACCTGTTCCCTATCCTCCTCTGCTACAACCATTATTTCTCCCGCTGCCCCTCTTTCCAGCTCCAACCGTCTTTCTGAACCTCCCTCTCCTCTCCGCTGCCTTCCCTATCCCCTTTCTCCCTCCACTCCCCCTTTTTTTCCTTGCCTTCCCATCTTTGTGAGCCCTTCTTCAAGCTTGTCGTGGCCCCAAGGGCGCCTCTCCTTGCTTCACCTTCCATTATCCCTCCTCAGCAGCCTTCCTTATCCTTATGCTGCCTTACGACAACCTACCTTAGCTTCTGACGTCAAGCCTTTAAGGTTGTAGCTCCTCTGTTGTGCCCTTACTCGTCCTTCCCTAACAACCGTGGCCCTGTCCTCCACATCTGTCCTCGTCTCCTTTTTTTCCAGTGCCCCTTTTCCTATTTGGCAACCCTCCTTACCACTTGTAGTGGCTTCTAGGGCCTGCCTTCTCTCAACGCTAGCCAGATTTGGCCTCCTTTCATCACTGCGTTGGCCTCATTATTATCCCAGTTGCCTCTATTTGTCTCTGTGAGTATCACTGAAGTTCTGGGCTGATCCTTGGGTGTTTGTTGCAGAGATAGTAGGCTTGTTTGTGTCCACAAGTGGCTCACCTTTGAGAAAAATTTGGACAAGTGTTCTTCTCGGCCTTGCGCCACTGCTTTGTAGTCTAACTCTTTGTTCCTTACTTTTTGTTCCAGCATTAAGACCTTTGCTTATAGTTGGCATAAATCTATTAGCAATCTCCTTAACAAGTGAAAAGGTTCATTGCATCCACTGTTTGTTAATGTTTAAATGACTGTCATATTTTCTGAAGGCATACTGAGGACTGCATTTCCTAAACAGTAAGAGACATTTGACTCCTATAAAATACTCCCACATCCTTTTACATTGGCTTTGCATTTGGTACTTAACACGATTGGTGACAGACTATGTGAATAAATGAACTTAACAGGGTTGTCTCCTTCATATCTTACATGATTGTATTCATCGAAAACTTTGTCTCACTGTTTGCATTCTCATATACAGAGATAATATTCAATTAGGACTGTTTTGGGTGTATTTGTTATTGGTAATCTCTTCGATGTCACAATTCGTTACAAAAGTTGGTTTACTGCATCATTGATAACTATCATAAGCATCTAACTATTTTGAGTTCTGATGTACTATGGTCTGGAAGCCTTCGAGTTAAATTATTCTCTGTCACTTATACAAGTTACAGTGGCTAAGAAATGTTTAGGCTTGACAGTGAACTGATCTGAAATATTATTTTGGCAATTCCATTGCACTCTTGCAGGAGCGTGTCTTGTTGGGTCTCTTATTGTTTGGCATATCATCAACTTAGAGGACTGTTATGGTCATCTTGTACTACCCCACACAACTCATCAATTGCATTCGTGTATCATAAGTATTCACTGTCTACATTTATATGAGGTGCTTAATTTTAACATTGATTTATTTACTGCTATCCCAAAATAATCATTCGAAGTCATTGAAACTCAAGTGGCACACAAAAGGTTCATTATTGTTGTTCTATATTGATATCATTTGTCATGGTTATATTGGACCAAGTTTCTATTGGTTCGACATCCTAACCTTCAAGTTCTGCATTGAGAACACACTCTAAAAGCATTTAGTACCTTGGGTGTTTTTTTTGTGTCTGGGTATACATTGGCATTAATCACAGATTGCGAAATGATCCCTATTATGCTAACATCTTGTCACTTTTGGATCTAGCTTGCTAACTTTATTTGAACTTGATTAGCTAAGCAATATAGTCATCTTTCTTGAGAAATTTCATCAAGTTAACATTGTCTCTAGAAGACCTTTGGCCCTAATTGTTCATGGTATATAATTTATGTCCTAGGTGCTTGCCTATTGTGAATATCTATAGTAAACCATTGCGAAGGGCATCCCTCTCATTCTTAGATACGTTTATCTTTTGGTGGTTCATTATATTATTGGTATTTCTTGTTTATTTTAGCATTTGTTATCTTGACACGTTATCTTGTGTTTAAAGATTGCCCCTTAATTTTAATTAATAAGTACTTATTTCGAAGAATAACCATAACTAAATTACTTCACACAAACAAATCCTAGCCCAAGAATTACTCACATCCTTTGCACAAGTACCTAGGCAGCAGTTGTCTATCTAGTTACTTGGCATATAATTTGTAGATAAGAATTTGACTCCATAAGGCACTCTGATCACAATAGTAAATCCAATCTTGTATCTGCCTTAACATAACCAAGTAGGTAGGCTACTCAACTGTGTCTCCCAGATAAGTTGGTTCCCAATTTGTCTTTCACTTCATTTCCATAGGAATGACCCCCCATTGCCTGTTGTTGGGAGACAACTAGAACAGAGTGGGCAGGGATCAGAGTTTGAACCCTTGCCCTGAGTAGTTGTCGCGGTGCCTGTACAATCTCGGTGACAACAGGAAACATAAAAAAAAGTTAATAATCTAATTAAGCCATCTCTATGTGGAATTTCCAGAAATGATTTCTGGGATTTGGAGATCTCATGCAATCTAGTCTCTCCACCAAGTTTCATGACTAGAACACATTTGATGCTACAAAAAGTAACACTCTCTCTTAGAGAGATTATGTTCTAGTGTTGCACACCTTGCCACAACATTGTCTCTCTATCATCCTTTGTCATGTTGGCGCTGCCCACCAACCACTGTGCAACTTTGATGTTGCATCCGTGCTGCTGCTGACATTGCCATACTACTACCAACTCTGCATCTACACTGCAACTCCCTCTCATATGTTGTTGCTGCAAATGATAAGCATTTGAAACACTGAATCAATTGTGTTCAGTACGATGCATCTGGTTCTTGGGTCCTAACTGCTACTAGCCTCTACACTGTCACTAAGGAATTTGCGTTGCTTCCAACTGTGCACTAAGCCGCCTGCTTTGTTGTCAACACTGCACTGGGCTCCTCAGTATCTGATTGTTGCTAGTCTGCAACTGTCACTTTGGAATCCTGAATGCATCTCGAACACTGATTCATCTTGCTACTGAATACTATGGGCCCCAGTAGCGAGGTAATGATCCATGAGGTGGACTCCTCAATGGACTTTGCCGATCTTTGTAGCTCTCTGGGGCTACAACACCAAATCACCCCACCTCACACCTAGAGGTATATCTGCGAACATAGGAAACTCGTGTTAGTTTTTGTAGCATTGGATGTGTTTTAGCCACAAAATTTGGTGGAGAGGCTAGAATACATGAGATCTCCATGACCCATAAATCGTTCTTGGAAATTTCACCAAGAAATGACTTAATTAGATTATTAACCTATTTTTAATGTTTCCTAATTTTAAACTTAGGATAATTGGTTTTAATCAAAATTAATTAAGTCAAGGTGCGAATCATCTAGAAACTTTCACGGATCGACTCCAATATGATCTTGGACCTTGATTAAGTTTTAATTTTGGTCATTGGTGCTCCAACAGAGGATTATAAGAAGAAGTTGATGGGCACTTGGAGAAGATACACCAGTAGTTCAATTTCCAAAGAGTAACAACAGTTGTTGGAGAGCTAGAGATCGAAGCAGAGACAGTGAGGGGCAGGAACCGTGAGGCTGTAAAAATATTTCCAGATCTAGTGGGAGGTAGAAGAACCACAATGAGGCTGATGCAAGGGTTGCGCAAAAGCCTCTAGAGGGTAGTTCAATGTTGCTAGAGAGAAGTTGAGTTTCAGTTCCAAAGGTCGGGAAAGTGTTCCAAATGGCCGGAGAGACAGTTTCTCAGCTAGTTGCTGACAGGATGACTTGATTGGTAGCTAATGCAGGCTATGTGTGGGAAGTGATTTTGCTATGGTGATGCAACATTGTGCAGAGATAGTTTGGACAACTCACTTGGAGCTGCAGTGAGACCCGGATACCTGTTGTGTGAGGAAAATTCCTCACTAGATTTTTGCTAGTATTTTCCTCTGTAGGATTGTCATATTTCAGGATCCAGTTCTACTTAGGATTTCTCATTGCTGAACAATAATAAAACCGTCAGCTCTTGCACTGGTTTTCCCAAATTTGGTTTTTGCGGGGACATCTATCCAAAAATAACGATGTCATTTTTATGTGTGCGCTAGATTTTCTCAGTTTCCAACTCTATTATTTTCCGCAGTTTTATTTGTGAAGATTTCAGAAGAATTAATTCTAGTCACTGTAATAGGATTTTAGGTTGAAATTTTCACAACTCTTCCTCTAACCTAGAGGAAAACTTGTCTATTTCCGCGGAGGCTACCTGCAAGTCTTGCTTTTCCTGCTTGTCCTTCTTCCTTATAGGACATTGTGTATTGTAGTGATCAAACTCACAACACCTGAAGCACTTAACCTTTGACAAGTACTTCTTTTTCTTCTGCTCCTCTTGCCCCTAATTGGAACCCTTAGATGCTAGGGCCACATTCTCCTCCTCATTCTTCATGCTCTTGTTGCTGCTGTCACTGATGGTACTCTTTAACAGAGCCCGCCTGAACTATTGCTGCTGCAAATCAGACCACGTCTTGTCCCACCTTTGCAAGGTATCTCTACCCAAGATACTATAGACAAATACCTGCCAGTCCTCTGAGACACTATTTATTGCCAATTGTACAAGCAAGTATCTGACAAAAATAATTAGAGAGAAGAAACCTGCAACTTGCATCTCCTCAACAAGAAATGCAAATAGATGCATCAATAGACATGCAACCCTTCATTGGAAAAGAACTCTAACCATTTCTTACCAATCCAGTTCAAAGGTTTTTCCTTTGTTTGCACATCAGCATCAACATGTAAATCATTCTGAAGCACATCATCCATGGAAACTTCCTTTCCATTTCTGCCATCTTCTCTTTCCACTTTCTTCAGCTTTTGTGGAAGCATTGCTGGATTCAGAGTCCAACACCTTTCAACAATACACCCTTGCTTATGGCAGTAATTGCAACACATATACATCCTCTTGACAGCATGATTTACCTTGTCCAATGGACCATTGGCTCTTTGCTTCTTTTCCTTCAAAAGTTTCCTATATGTGGCCATTTTCTTCCAACATCTAGAAACATGATGGTTATCCAAACCACAAAAGGAGAACATGCAATTCTTTTCCTATGCTTATGAGGAAATTTTTCATGCTTTGCAAAATCAGAATGAATATGTTTAGAACTAGATTTATACCTGCCTCTTTTACCTTTATTGCTTTCATGAGGAGGTGAAGCAACTGAAGAAGTGGCTCCCTTTGTAACCCCATCAATCTCTTCAAGGTTATTCAAGTTTCCACAACTCTCTGGTTCAAGTATGTGCTTTTGAACACTTGCATCCTGCAAGTGATGTTTCAAGCCATTGCATTACCCCTGAACACAATCTTCACACTCTACAATGCAACCCCTTCTTGGAGTTGTTTCAATGGCCTTCATGGCAGCTTTGAAACTCTCTCCATACGACTGTCCATAGCCAAGACCCAAATACTTAGGCCTTCCTTCAACAATTATTGGCTCAACAATACCTTGTGCATGCTTTCCCAAGCCCTTTCCTTCATAGCCCATCTTGGACATTAGCTTGGAACCTATGCCTCTAGTATGTTTTTCAAAATACCCAATATAAGCATTCTTAGAAGAATTTGAAGACAAACTGGAATGGTTTATCTCTTCTTCAAACTGATACTTGATTAAGGCTTCTTTGGCAACAAAGAGCTGTGTCTCCAACTCATGCATCCTTTCCAGGTTCATATTTGCAATATGAAGTTGCCTCTCCATTTTCTGCAATTTGTCAGAAAGCAACTGCTTCTCTTCCTTCATGGAATTCAACTGCTCTCTAAGTATGCTGCTCTTTCTTCCATCCTCATACATTTTTCTCACCATATCCATCATGGTGGACAAGTCTTGCTTCATATCTTTATCAAAGAGTCTTATAATGAAGAAAGAAGAATTCGAGGACTCACTTGTAGAAGTTGTCATTATGCCAATGAACAAAAGAACTTCAACAAGATAAATAAAGAGCTTATTTAAGCAACCTTTTGCAACAAACCTCTTGTGCTCCAAGGATTGCCTTGAGGTCCCTTGGGATAGAAGAATGCCTTCAGCCCTTCTTCCTATTTATCCTTCCTGGACTCGGCTATTAGTAGCTTTCCCTTTACCTCTGCAAACTCAGAAAATAGTCAGTCTGCAAAACAAGCATACAATCAGCGTCTTGCTGTTCAAACACCTTTCAGACAAGCAGTCTTTGCTTTGTCAATCAAGCATTCTGATATAGCCTTCTTTGAAGGTGTGGTTAATCAAACTTAAGCTTGATACCATCTGATCTGAAAATGGGGCTCTTAGGCTTCTTGTCTAACTTACAAGAGCCTCTCCCACTTCAAAGCTTTAAATTTTCCAAAGTCTTAATGATTAACTTGTGTGGAATTAAATATGTGCTTGAAAATTTGGGTGGAATTAAACTGTTCAGGTGCTGTAAATTAATGTGCTGAAACTGATATATAAATACATATAACAGTAAATAATGCAGCAATAAACAATCACACAGAAATAGCAATTTAATTAGGAGTTGAACCACAACTCTTGGGCTACATCTTCGTGAGCTCTAGTCAACTCAACTAGGCTCTTTGGGATTATGGTATAAGTCCCTTTTACAAGCTCTTGGCTCAACTCCTCCTGTTTGACACAGAAATAGTGGGTTTAGACACCATTTTATCCCCTGGCTCTTGAAGCTTTGGCTCTTTGCTCTTGGCTCTTAGTTTTGGCTCTTGGCTCTGACTCTGGCTCTTCAGCTCTAGCTCTGGCTCTTCGGCTCTGGTTCCTTTCTTCTCTCTATCAATTTACAACCCTCTTGGCTTTTCACTTGAACTCCAAGTGACTCTTTTGTCTGTGCGCGCTTCTGCTTTCTCTTTTTGCTGCTACCTTTTTGTGCTGCTCTCTTTCGCCTTAGCTTCCTGCTTTGGCTTCACTTTCAGCAAAAAACCCCCAACAACCAACAACAACTCCCTTCTATCTCTGACATTCAAGGCTATTAAAGCCAATTGGCATTGCCTGTTCGTTTCCCCTTCTCGGGCTCATTGGCATCCCGGCCTTTGTGCCCTTAAAATCCCAAAGAATAGCGTTCTTTGTTTTCACAGAAAAATATGCTAAAACACAGGAAAACTCGTCACTTTGTTGTTTATCGGACTTCAAATATCCTGAATTCTGCCTTATATTTCTATCGGGTCTTCCTAAAATCGCTATTGCAAGTCGCCATGCCCATGTTTCATGATTTTCTTTTCCATTTATAAAAATACATTAAAATATTAAAAATCCGTAAAATGGCTTTTAGATGGACTTGAAATATTATGTATTGGCATTTACAAAACCCTTTCGGGTCCATCGCATCGCATTGGTGCATATATATGTGGCCCGCTTAGTATTATGACCCCAACGCGATATTGCGATATCGCAATCGCGTATCGCATGGGCTTGGGGTTCCCATATGGCATGACTGATGCCAACGCCGATTGTGATCTGCCAATATTGGTGATTGGCATATCGCGCATTGCGAGGTCGCACCTTTGCCTCGTGGCATTGCCGATTGCGATCTGCCGATATCGGGGATCGCCATATCGCTCGGCCCGATCCCTATGTTATATCACATGTGCCTTCCTCCGACCCATTATGTCGGGGATCGACGATCGAGGGTGGCTTCCCTTTTTCACTTAATCTGCTCTTTTTCCCCGGTTCGATGTGATTTTCCCTTTTGAAGGGGTTTTTTTTTTTTTTTTCCTTTTTAAAGGATTTTGCCTCTTTTTCTAAGGAACAAAGGGCATCTTCCTTAAGCGATAACTTCTGCATCCTAAGTCCATTTTTTCCCATTGAAGTTGCAGTGGATTCAGGAGGAGAAGAACTCTGCAATGGGGCTATTTCCAGGAACTTCCTTGGACTTTCATTTTTACTCTGTGAGGAACACCTTGACTTAGGAATCTATCCAAAATCCATTTTGGATCATCGACTGCATGAGATGTTAGTTTGATGGACAATCTTCTTGAGAATGCAACACCTTGGTGATGGATGGATTGTCAGGGGTGTTCATTTTTTAGGACGAAAACATCTTTGAAGTTGGGGGGGGGGGATGTTAGGGCCTTAAGGTTGAGCGCCCACAAGCACCACAAGTTTGGCTAGTCAAGTAGCAATACTAGATAGGCATAGCATGATTTGCAACAATTGTGCGACATTTTGGGGTTTCTTAGTCAAGTGAGTTGAGATGAGCGTGCGCATGATCAAATGAGACAGTTGAGACGAGTGCGCCCGAGTGCAATGAGTTGAGTGGGGATAAGTTGGCTCAAGTGTTGAGCGCTCGCCCAAATTTGAGGTTTCCTGTATGATGGATTGAGTAGGCAAGTTCAAGCTAATCGAGCCTACACATCCCCACATTGGAGATTTAACCATGAATGGGTCGACTTCATGAGAAAGGAAGTCAGCACGAGTATTTGTAGTGTTGGCTAGTGAGATATGAAGTGTCGGCCAATCAAAGAGAGATGTCGATTGGGAGGGACAAGTCCTTTCACTATCTTATATGACACATATATATTGAGAGCCGTGTAATTGAGTTGGAAGGCAAGAAGCAAGACTTGGGTGGCAAGTTCGTAGGGCAAGGCAAGACGAGCAGTACGCAACTTAGAACTGTGTCACAATTCTGAGCCATGAAGGAGGGTAGGCAGAATTTGAGCTTCGCTCTACCCTCATGGATAAAGAAGAGAAGAAAACCAAATCAACAAAAGTTGGAGAGGAGGTTTTGTGCATGACTTGGATGAGAATAGTAGTTGAGGGATTGGAATTGTGATTGTAATAGCAGACATAGATGTTTAGTCCCCAATATTCTTTAGATTGGTCAGCATTAGAGTGTCCCTCGTTATGCTATGCTCCATCTTGAATGAATTTAGCATCTCTAGACTGTACTTTCCTTGTGCGAGGAGGATCTCGCTTGGCTGCTGCTAAACCTCAAGTCCCAGAAAGTAATGCGTTGACCTAATATCCTTCATCTCAAATTCTGACACTATATTTGAATTTAGAGTCAGATATGGAGTGTGGATAGGTATTCCTCAGGACTACTAGACTTCATCTAATAAGTGAGCTCTTATTGATGGGCTTATCGGCAATTGTTTAGGGTGGCGAGGATAAAGATATGTGGAGTACTTAGGAGAGGTACTTCTTGATGAGAAGATTTGAGATGATGGATTTTATGTGTAGAGATGTTTGGGACGACATTGGGATGTGATGTGTTTGCACTTGTTTGGATGGCATGAGTTCTTGTGGAGTTGGCACTACCATCAGATTAGCTCCCTGATTAGCTAATGACCCAAGGGGATCCAACACATGGCATTCTTATGAGAGCATTTGCAAGTTCACATGATTGATGTAGTGTTAGAAAATGATCATTCAACATATGATTCATGCAGTTTTATATGAGGTTGTTCGATTGCATGAGATGTCAGTTTGATGGACAATGTTCTTGAGGATGCAACACCTTGGTGATGGATGGATTACCAGGGGTGTTCGCTTTTGAGGACGACAACATCTTTGAAGTGAGGGAGGATGTTAGGGCCTTAGGGTTGAGTGTCCATCTAATGGATGCCCCATCCCATCTCAAAGCTATTGAAAGAACTACGTGAATAGAGGAGTAAGTACCTTCAGGAGCAAGCATCTCCTCGTAGTTTACTCCCTTTTTGTTAGATAACTCAAGATTACCAAATCTGGACTTATATTTCTCCGCTATTGGAAATTTATACTCTTGGCTCCTCCTTTGGTTTCTCCTCTTGAGGCCCCTTTACAACTATTGGTTGGTCCTGAGATTTCCTAGATGCCAAGTTCTCCTCGAACTTGACACCTTCACTCATCATTGTCTTCTGTCGATCTATCAGGAAGATTCTATAAGCCTTTGAATCCTTGTAATATCCCACCATGATGCTCCTCTCAATTGATGGTTACAACTTTGTTATCTTTTTCGAGAGTTATGTGGGTATATATTTGAAAACCATATATCTAGAGATGTCTTATCTTAGGTTTATTTCCTGTGAATGCTTCCTCTAGTGTCTCATCTTCCAGAATCCGGTGTGGGATTTTATCGTGCAAATACACAACTTTGTTGAATGCCTCAATGTTGAAAAACATCAACAAACTCTGATCATGGATCGTGGTCTTCACTGCACTAATGATACACTTATTGTGAACTCTCTGCACTCTGAGTGCCTTAGTGTTTTTCAAGGTGATGAATCCATATATGTAGTCAAAAACACATTTTAAATACAAAATATCATAATTTGACAAAAAAATGTTTCGTCAAGTTCTGACCAAAATATCCAAAATGTATAATAGTTAGAAAACACCTAATAAAACTAGATATAAAGCTTTGTAGATCCATTACTAGTGTAATTATAATATTCCAACACTCCCCCTTAATCATGTTGCTAAGCATTTACAATACGGTTCCTTAATGTTTATCTTCTTATCCAATCTTCTATTTATTCATTTGTTGTCTTCTCATCTTTAGTTTTTCGTTCTTTCATGGGATTACTTGCTCCTTCCTTTTGTACCTATAGAAATATGATCTTTGATGTCGATATAAAAGGAAATCTATCTATTGAGATACGTGGGTGGTAACCATTGTACTCACGAGTTACAAGGGAAATCTTTTCATTTGCATGTTAGATTCCTCAGCCATGACTTGGTCTCAACTATCACACTTTTTGAGATTGCTTCACACATTTGCCCCTTAATAGAATATTGAACATCTCCAACAACATTGGGTCAACATACGAGTACCTGCGACCGTGCTACCTATCCAAGTGGTTCATTCCAAAAATTGATCCTACATGCTCTCCTTGCATGAGAGGGAGGACTCCATGTGTTACAAAATGTATGCTTAAATAACCTGCCCAAGGCTAGGCATTACAAATTTGACCAAAAACTCTAGGGTGTCGGGTAAAACTGATCATGCATCCCTTCAAACATTATATCATTTCAATTCAAGTACAACAAGTATTTGAGTGTTGTACAACAACATCAAGATTAACATCATCATGTGCCCAAAACACGAGCCAATCAAAGAAACTATGTTTTCTTATTAGGGTTATCACCTAATGTCGATCCTGTTTGCGAGAACTCATTCCATTCATAATCTATTCTAAATTTATAATGTTAGATAAATGTACAATTTAGATATTTAAACTTCCATTATCTACACTGGATTTTAGCCAAATGGGCAACCCTAGCAACCAAACAAATTATTGTACAAAATGTATGCTTAAATAACTTGTGTAAGGTTAGCCTTTCTAATTTGGTCCAAAAACTTGACGATGTTAGGTACAATTAATGATGTAGCAACTGCAACCTTACATCATTTCAATTCAGGTACAAGAAGTATTTGAATGTTGTGCAACATCAAGGTTAGCCTCATCATGTGTCCAAAACGTGAGCCAGTAGAAAAACTATGATTGCTTACTAGGGTTATCGGTTAATGTTAATCTAGCTTGCTAGAGGTCACTCCATTAAGCTTTTGTACGAACTCTACAACTTCAGATATAAGTAAGGTATAGATATTTATACTTCCAATATCATTATATTATAGCTAAATGGGAAACTCTAACAATAAAAAAAAAAAATTGAACTATAACATCCAGAATAAAGTGACTCGACACTCGTTTCTCATAGTTACAAATATGATATATATTGAAGTATATCTAAACTCAAGCTTTTGCAGCACCTTCATGATCTCAGCAACACACAAAAAACATAACATTTGCAGCTTTCTTCCAAGATTTGGAGTCTGGACAATTTGCAACTAGCAACAGTATATTCCTCGTACACAAAAATAGTAGACAAAAAAATTCCCCATCTTACAACTTTCACAATCTCTCTCTCAAAGAAACCTATGCGTTAACATTGATTGTTAGGAATAAAAAATGATATGAAATGGAAATAAGTAACCAATAACCAAAAAACAACTACATGGATGAGTTGTGACTCATCTTAACTTCATGGTATATGCTTGGCCACTTCGGCTGAGCCCAACCACTTGAGGTAGCTTAAAATTGAGTTCACAAGCCTTTTTATAGGCTTCATGACACTGACATCTATTTCTCTTGGTTGTTGCAAAAGAAATAAAGTTGTGTGAGAAACATTTGGCTGCTTATAGGCAAGAGGAGTTCAGATACAACCTTCCATTGTATTTTGGTTTAAGCCACCAAAATATGACACTTTTGTTCAAGCATAGTTACACAAGTTAATCTAAATTTCTAGAAAATCAAGATGTACAAGTTTTTTCTAGAAGTTGAAAATGTCTCTTTATGGAGAAATGCTTTTTGATTTCTCTCATTTGTTACCAATGACCCTCATTGACACTTATTCTAGGAGTAAGGCTTGCATAATTTATCTGTTGTTTGATTCAATTCTTAAAACACATGTTTTATTGCTATATTTTCAAATGATTTTTTCGTTGATCTTCACCGTGATTGATAGGAGCAATAGAATTTTCAAAGTGGTCTTTCCATTTGTTGATTCAATGACAATTTTGTTACAATGAAATCCCTGTCGATTTTCTAATTCGCTATAGGCTTTTGTTGATTTAATAAATATTATAATATGCCATTACAACACTAAAAATGATTATGATTATTTGACTTACTCCTATAGGGTCACTAGTTATAGTCAAGAATGATAAATTAGGCATATGCTTGTTACACCTTATTGGTGTGAAAAAGGGTTTTCATTGTTTTCCTTACCTAGGGTTTTGGAGAGCTAGGGGATTGCAATAGTGTGGTGATAATCCGTTGATGTACATGAACTTATTCTTTATGCATATTAATGAATATTTTAACCATTCACTACTTGTTTAAATTGTAGATTTGGTTGCCAACCATTTAGATTCTTCATGGTGCGTAATTTCCAATAATATATGTTTTGCCAATTTAACACAAGTTAAGGGTAGATATGCTAAGTGATTTAATATTATAATTAAGCAACAAAAGGAAAGTTTTATTGATGTTATTATAGGTTCCATTAATGTTTTTAGATATGTTATATGCATGATAAGATTTCCCTAGAGGGATGAAATTCATTGGAACACATTGGTGTCTTATATATTGAATTGTTTAGTCCATTAGGGGGGTTAAGGAAGGGAATCTTGTCTGATGTCAACAATTTTTTGCTTATATTTCATAACAACCCTAAAGGATGAAAACTAATAGGGTTACTATTTAGGAAACCTCTTGTTTCAGAAGCGAAATTTTTGTTTTGCATTAAAACATTTGAATACACAAATTTTCTCATTATAGGTCAAATTAATGATGCAAAAGTACATCACTCTAATATTAATAGAAGAGTGTTTTGAAAAGGAATAAACAAGTAATGGAAGGTGTTCGACAGTCTAGAAAGAAACTGTAAGGACATGTTAAATTATCATAAAACTAGTTATTTAAGGAAACTGATCAGATCTAGTTATCTGTGGGAATTATTAACCTTTGTATGCAATAGGAAATGAGAAAAACAGTCACAGACAATTAATAACTATTTTTGTTCTTCTAGATTAGTTCATCATTTAAAATAATCTCTACAATTTACAAGAGCTCCCTTGCAAGGAAAATGGATTTGAGAAATTAACCACGAAAACAACAAATCTGAAAATTTCAGTGTTCATTTAGATTGAGGCAGCTTGCTTTCCAATCTATAAGACTATACGAGATCTATATGGACGATTGTACGACCTAATATGGTTGTTTGTATGGCTACTCTTTTCCTTTCTTATGATTGGTTGCCTTCTCTTTGGCTAAAGATTCACTTCCTTTTGCTTGTTGTATCATTGTTGAAATCCTCGCCAATGGCTGAAAATCAGATTAATTTTCTTCTTCACTCACGTGACTTGTGAAATGAATGTTGTGTGTGTATTTGCCTTTTTTAACTTTGACAAGAGTTAAAAACCTAATGTTCAATGCCTAAGATCTAATCATGCGATCAATGGCTCTTTTTTAGTTAAATCATAAAGTGACACACTTTATTTATTTTATTAACTAAAAGTCACTTTAATGAAAAATGTTCACTTAATTAATTAATAAAGTGAACTTCTAGAAAAAAAGCACAAGATACATTTAATGACAATTTCCACAAGTAAACGCCTTCATGAAAATACCTTCCTTAGCTACAAACACTAACACTCCCTCTTAGCGAGGAAGGTATTTTCCACCACTCTAAGCTTGTCTCAGAACTAGAATAACTTTCTCTTCACCAAGGATTTGGTGAAAACGTCTGCCAACTGCTCCCCTGTAGGAATATATTGGAGCTTGATTGGCCGCCATGTACCTTGCCTCAGTTGAACTTAGTGCTATTGAGGTTTGTTTCCTACTTAATCAGGAAATAACCATTGACCCCAAACTAAAGCAACACCCAAAGGTGGTCTTCCGATCTATATCACTGCCCTCCCAGCCTGGAGTACCACTGCAACCTCACACAATCTCCACCAAGACACTGCAATACATATCCTAATGTTCCTTGAAAATATCCAAATACGTGATTTGCTGCAATTCGTTGAACCTCCCTTGGTTCCCCTATGAACTAGTTCGGGGTGTTAACAACAAAGCTAATGTTTGGTCGAGTGTTGATTGGATACATCAATGAGCAAGTCAACTGCCAGTACTATCTAGAGTTAGCCAACTCTAAAACTGAAGAATAAATATTCTTCAGATTAGTTGCCATTAGAGTGGCCATTGGTATGTTATCCTACATCTTGAATCTCTTTAGCATCTCTGGAGTGTACTACCCTTATCTGAGCAGGATCTCGCCTAGTTGCTACCAAACCTCATGTCCTAGAAAGTAATGTGTCGACCCAATATGCTTTATCTCAATTTATGATGCTAAATATGACATGGAACTTGCATTAGTCTCTCTACACCTCTTAGTATGAGATCGTCCATATACAACACCAAAATCAGGGTCTCAGATCCAACCAACAGGGAATATAGGTTGGGATTTGCCTCACTGTTGGTCAAGCCTTTGCCCTACAAATCGCTGTCAATTCTAGGATACCAGGCCTTGGGCGCTTCTTTGAGTTCATACAAAGGTTTACAACAAACCATGACGATGAACGACTTGGGAGAGAGGGTTCTGAGCGTTTTCGAGAGACTTCAGATGGTTGGCGCTAAGACATCATCTCCTAAATTTGATGAGTTTGTTGAGTTTTATGATGAGGGAGATTTGATTGAGGATTACCTGGATGGAGCTAGTAGGGTTTCATTTGCAGTATGGGACGAGATTCAAAATGATGAGCCTTGTATAGACGACCCAACATAGAGATTGAATAGTTTAGGGAGACGATAGTCAGTTGTATGGCTTGAGGATCCAGAGTTGGAGAGATTAATTAAGTAGATTTATGATGGGGATATTTGATTGAGGATTACCTCGATGGCCCAGGAGGGTTTCATTTGTAGTATGGGACGAGATTCAAAATGATGAGCCTTGGTATAGATGACAAAATAGGGAGATTGAATAGTTTAGGGAGACGATAGTTAGTTGTATGGCTTGAGGATCCAGAGTTGGAGAGATTAATTAAGGGAAACAAGGGTAGGATAGGTTCCTATCCCCTATTATTGAGATACATTGCAAACAAAGATGGAGGGGTCATTCCAGGAGCTAAAGGCATGTTTCTAGCATTAGATAGAGCATATTCGAGAGAGCAGGGTACATCTTCAGAATTTGGAGTCAGATATGGAGCGTGGAGAGGTAGTCCTCAAGACTACTAGACTTCATCTTCTCAGTGAGATTTTAGAGATGGGCTCATCGTCAATTGTTTAGGGTGGTCAGTATAAAGATATGTGGAGTGCTTAGGAGAGGTACTTCTTGATGAGAAGATTTGACATGATGGATTTTATGTCTAGTGATGTTTGGGACGACATTGGGGTGTGAAGTGTTTGCGCTTTTTTGGATGACATGAGTTCTTGTGGAGTTAGCGCTACGATCAGATTAGCTACCTGATTAGATAATGACACAACGAGATCCAACACATTGCATTCTTATGAGAGCATTTGCAAGTTCACATGATTGATGTAGTGTTAGGAAATGATCATTCAACACATGATTCATGTAGTTTGATAGGAGGTTGTTCGATGGCATAAGTTGTTAGTTTGATGGACAATCTTCTTGAGGATGCAACACCTTGGTGATGGATGGATTGCGAAGGGTGTTCATTTTTTAGGGCGAAAAGATCTTTAAAGTGGGGAAGGATGTTAGGGCCTTAGTGTGAGCGCCCATAAATGCCACAAGTTTGGCTAGTCAAGTCACAAGACTAGATAGGCATAGCACGATTTACAACGATTGTGCAACATTTTCGGGTTTCTTATTCAAGTGAGTCGAGACGAACATGCCCATGATCAAATGAGACAGTTGAGATGAATATGGTCTAGTGCAATGAGTTGAGTGGGGATAAGTTGGCTCAAGTGTTGAGCGCTTGTCGAAATTTGAGGTTTCTTGTACAATGGATCGAGTAGGCCAGGTCATGCCAACCGAGCCCACACATCTCCACATTGGAGATTTCAACATGCATGGGTCGACCGGCTTTAGGACAAAAAAAGTCGGCATGAGTATTTGTAGTGTTGGCTAGTGAGATGTTAAGTGTCAGCCAATCAAAGAGACATGTCGATTTGGTGGGACAAGTTTGTTCACTAGCCATATGACGCATATATATTGAGAGTCGTGTAACTGAGTTGGAAGGCAAGAAGGAAGACTTGGGAGGGAAGTTCGCAGGGAAAGGCAAGACGAGAAGTATGCAACTTAGGACTGTGTCACAATTCTGAGTCATGAAGGAGAGCATAACTGAATTTGAGGTTCTCTCTACTCTCACGGGCAAAGAATATAAGCACAAACCAAATAAACAGAAGCTGGCGAGGAGGTTTTGTGGATGAGTTTCATTAGTATATTAGTTGAGTGTTAAGCTTAGTTATGTTCTATGCTAGAGAAATTTATTTCAATTTAGCACAATATCTTTTCCAGATTAGCAATCACATCAGTATTAAAGTAAACTGCATATAGAACATAAACATAAATCACAGAAGACAAGCCAAGACAGGAGGACACAAGATTTGGCACCTGCCAGGGACAAACCCCAATGTGGGGAAACCCTTGATCAATTTTTCTTTTATGTTCTTCAAAGTTTAGCAGAGAGAGAGATAGTACATTTACAAAAAAAGTCAACACTTATCTAGATCTAAGCATAGATCATCTCCTATAACGATGATACTTGAGATCAGTTGAAGACATTCTGCTTCAACTGATTCTCCAAGGTGACGGCTTCACCTATCATAGTGCTGCCTTTCGTCCATATGCTGCACAAAACCGTGGAGCACCATCTCATCTACTTTCATCATCATGTTGTCCATTATTCTGCATCTTCCATTATTATGCAGCCCTATTCATGATCATGTTGCTCATGCCCATTATATTGCATCATACATCATTATGCTGTCTCATCCATCATCATGCTGCCTCATACATTAGCTTGCTGCCTCATACATCAGCATGCAATCTCGTTGCCGATCATGCTGCTGTTTACATCATCATGATCATGTTGTCCTTCATAGTCCCATTACTGATCATACTCATAGACATATATATTTATTGATCACCAAGTATAAGTCATACCCTTACAGATCTGACTGGGAGAATGCTGAGATATATTATGAAATCATAGTGATCTTCTATACTATAATAGTTTTGCAGAGAACGTAGCCCTTCTAATTCAAACCCTAACCACTGTTGACCATTATGTTGAGATTGCTACAGGAATACCACCTGGATCTACCTCATCAATGGTAAGGTTTGACAGCGTATAAGGTTTCCATGAACAATGTTGAGAAGTCTCCATGACTGCGTATAGACCTGCGTATAAGAGTCTTCTAGACCAGCGTATGAGAAGTTTCCATGACTGTGTATGGTCTTCCAGAATTATATAGACTGCTCTTCTTTCAACCGAGATCCTTACAAGTGTGCCATTGGTTATTCTATGCCTATACGGATCTGCGATTACCATACATGACTGTGGCTCTTACGTGCTTGACTGCGGCCTTCCATGCTTGATTGCAGCCTTCCATGCTTGACTGTGGCCTTACGTGTGACTGCGGCCTTCCATGCTTGACTACGGCCATTAACTTTATCACTGCGGCTTCCATCAACCATGGCTCCCTTCTACTGCGGCTACCATCTATGCCTGCGTATAAAACGTCTTCAAGAACAACGTTAGAGGACTGCATTTTGGCTGCTACAAGCAGCGTATAGACTGTGCGTATATAGTCTCCATGCATATATCATGATAACGTATAGAGTGTTGTGTATATAGTTTCCATAGCCAACAGATTAGGGCATCACATAACTGTTTCCATTGCTGTGCATATAGTTGCTCCATTGCCAACGGATTAGGGCATCGTATTGCAGCTAGGGCATCATACTCTTTAGTATCTCTCCTTCTCCAAATCCCAAGACGTGGACAGGAGATCACATGAAGAGTGTGGCTTCCGTGACTTCAAATCCTCTTCTATTTATACTAAAACGTAGATGATGAATGGGCATGTCTATTGGGCTTCTGAGCCTACTCAAGTTGCTGGTCGGCTTGATAATAATTCCGTAATCAAAATAAATTCATATCACCAGAAATACTTATCGAAATCAGATGATATTTAGATCAATCCTAGACCTCTCAATGAGAGAGATCCAATAAAAATTTCAAATGCCATAAATAAGTTGACCCACATGGAGTTTGGCCCTAGTTGCCAATTTTAACATTGAGGGATTGGAATTGTGATTGTAATAACAGAAATAGATGTTTAGTCCTCTATATTCTTTAGATTGGTCAACATTAGAGTGGCCATCTTTATGCTATGCTCCATCTTGAATCACTTTAGAATCTCTAGACTCTACTTTCCTTGTGCAAGGAGAGCTCGCTTGGTTTCCGCTAAATCTCAAATCCCAGAAAGTAATGTGTTGACCTAATATCCTTCATCTCAAATGTTGACACTAGATTTGACTTCCAACCCGCATTAGTCTCTCTACACTTGTCAGAATGAGATCGTCGATATACAACATCAAAATGAGGGTTTGAAATCCCACCAAGGAGAAGTATAGGTTGGGATCTGCCTCACTCTAGGTGAAGCTTATGCCTTGTAGGTAGTTGTTAGTCCTAGCATACTAGTCCTTGGGCACCTGTTTGAGTCCATATAAGGATTTCTTGAGCCTGTATACATGTGTCTCTCTGTCATGGACCTCAAACCCCTCTGGTTGATCGATGTAGAATTCTTCCTCAATGATGTGATTAATGAATACAATCTTCACATCCATTTGATGGATGCTACATCCCATCTCAAAAGGTATTGAAATAACTACTCAAATAGAGGATTATGTACCTTCAGGAGCAAGCATATCCTCCTTGTCTACTCCCTTTTTGTGAGAGAATCCAAGAGCACCAAATCTGGCCTTATATTTCTCCGCTATTGGAAATCTCTACTCTTTGCTCCTCCTTTGGTTCCTCCTCTTCAAGCCCCTCTACAACTATTGGTAGGTCCTTAGATTTCCTAGGTTCCAAGTTCTCCTCAAATTTGACACCTTCACTAAACATTGTCTTCCATCGATCTATTAGGGAGATTCTGTAAGCCTTCGAATCCTTGCAGTATCCCACCATGATGCCCCTCTCACTTGATGGTTGCAACTTTGTCCTCTTTTGTAGAGGTATATGAATTAAGATTGGAAACCATATATCTAGAGATTTCCCATCTTAAGTTTCTTTCCTGCGAATACTTCCTCTAGTGTGTTATCCTCTAGAATCCGGTGTGGGCTCCTATTGTGCAAATACACAGCTCTGTTTGCATGCCTCGATGCTGAAAAACTTCAGCAAACTCTGATCATGGATCATGTTCTTCACCGCACTAATGATACACTTGTTGTTCCTCTCTGGAACCCCATTCTACTGCAGGTTGTAGGCCACTGCACTCTCCCTCTTAACCCCTGCCTCCTTGGTGTTGAAAAGTGCAACTAGGTTCGGTCTTCATAATGACATGTAGTTGTGAATTTTATGTAAGAGATGTAAAGAAGAAAAGATAAAATTAGCGTAATGCTTGCATCATGGGTTTCATGAGTAAGAGATTTTATTTTAGTGTAAGTTCCCAGTAAGAGTCTTCAGGAATTTTGTCATCTAGTCATAAAAGTCTAAAGAGTCATTGTCATGTAATGAAGACATGTTACATATTGTAAAGAGTCACACTTGTCTATGTAAAGTCATCCTCCAAGACCTTGTCACTAGCCCTCTTGAAGTCGACTTACAACGAAGGGACAAATATAGAAGATGATGTCGGCCCTCCTCCAAGTGATCATGTCAGCCTAAGGGACATGGTCAAATGTGTGTATATAGTAGTGCTTGACCTCATTTGAAGGCAAGCAGTTTAGTGAAGAAACTCTCCAAAAGGAAGTGTGCATTACATCTTAGAAGAAGCCTCCAAGCTAATGAGAAACAAAGGAATATAGCAAAGGAGAGGGTCATCTTTAGAGGACTATTTTTGGGTCAGATTACCCTCACATGTGCAAGGAAGGGCAGGTCTGAAGTTAGCAAGGATACACCGCCATTTGCATTGATCTAGTTTGGGAAAGGACTTCGCTCAAGGAGGCCTAGTAAGGAAGTGAAAGTAGTCTCCCTCTTAAGGAGACTAATCAAGGAGCAAAAGTGTTCTAGGGTTTCTTTGATAGGGTTGCAGACCTACAAGAAGAGACCGAGATTCTCAAAGGAGTCAAGAAAGAGAAGAGGAAGAATAGTGTTGGAGAGAGGGCTAGTGACTTGGTCTTGGGAGGACTCTATTGTTAAGGGTCTTTGTTATGGTCTTGGTATTTGTTAATTGAAGATCTATAAGAAGAATTTCGTTTGGGTTTTCCTCTAAAATAGTGAGAGGTTTTGCTCCTGGCTGACAAGCCTATATACAGTGTCTCTGGTCTCTTTATTGTTCATAATTTGGTAATTGTCTTGATTATCCAATGCTCAACAATCTCCCCCCCAGTGCAAGGTGGGTGTGATTCAAACTTGAGACCTTTGGATCTAATACCACTTGTTCAAATCACAATTTCCGTTACACCAAAACTCGCAGGTGTTAATAAACGAACGCATTGCCAGAGTTAACGGATCCACAAGAGGTTGTTAATCCATGTCGTGAAACACACGGGGAGCGTTGGATTATCCAATGCCCAATAGTAAAATGACTTCATGTTTCCTAGAAAACCATAAGCTAGGTGGGATAACAAACTTCCTTGCATGGAAAAGAAGGATAGGAATAGTTCTCGAAGTAAATGAAGTCATTGATCATGTCCATGGAAAGATCTCCAAGCCATCTGAAGATCAAGCACTATCTCAGTACATGGAAAAGGATCTAAAGGCTCAAAAGATTCTTAAGGAATCTCTCAAAGATCCTCTCATTCCTCATATAGACGAGCTGGAGACATCAAAAGAGATATATGATAAGCTAGTAAATCTATTCTCTGGAAGCACAATAAGAAGGATGATATCACTTAGATACTATCTATATATATTTAAGGTATCGAAGGATGAAAATATATCTTCATGCCTCTCAAACGCATCTCAAATAAAAACTCAATTACAAGACCTAGGAGAGTTGGTATCTGATAAGGAAATGATCTCCATCATTCTAAATGCACTGACTGATGAAAAAGGTAACCTCGTGTCCAATGAAGAAGAGGAAGCTATCCCATTCAACAATTTGTGGTCTCTATGCAAGGTATAAGAGAATAGGTTGAAGGGAAAATGTGTTGAAGAACCTAGAAAAAGGGGTCAAACAGTTACTAAAAGAAAAGGAAATTTCGGTAAATTTGTTCCTTGAAAGAAAAAGAACAAAATGTCTAAGGTTCAGTGCTATAGGTGTTAGGAATTTGGGCACTATAAAAGAGATTGTACTGAAAGGGACAATAACAAGATAAATAAGGAAGAAGCCCATATTGCCGAAGGAGTGGAAGAACCTGAAACAAAGAAGCCTAAGAAGGAAGAAGTGAGAGATCTCTAAGATATTCTTCTGTTGTTTAAATTATAGATAGGAAACTTTGGAAATAGGATAGGATGCATCATACTAGAGAATGGCATCATGGTAGAAGCATTAATAGCTCATGACATGCGTAGCATGAAAAATGTTTGGGACAAAAATCAATAGCTATGTAAGGCATAGCTCTTGAAAACCTCATTGAAAGATACTTATGGAGAAGGAATAAGTCATCTAGGACAAGGCTCATCATACATAACATTTGTAGGATAGGATATGCTACATCCTCGAGATTCTCTGATGGAATCTTCATTGTAAAGTTTCACAGATCATGAGGAGAGACAAGTGTTTCATCAAGAATTCGAAACTTGTGGAATTCATGGGATGATGTCACGATGACATAACAGGGAAGTAGGTCAATGGAATGAAGTTCCTTCATTCAGAGGATGCTTCTACAAGAAGTCTGGATGACCCAAAGGAAAGATGAGGTATGTATGCTCATAGGTGATATTATAAAAGTCATGCATATGGTTGCAGACAACATGAATCAATGCTCTATCTTGAGAAGCATGATCAGAGAAAGGATCTCCAACCAGGGTATAGGAATGCATAGATCACATATTCACTAGATGAAATCAACGTAATATGTCCTCATATGTAAGATGAGGCAACTAACTACAATTGAGGAACTCTAATTGGAAATTCTTGGGAATGAGATATGTCAAGAAAGAAAGGAAGAGATCGTGGAATACACAACAATGGTAAAGGCAATCAAACATCTGAAAGACCAAGAATATTTGATTATGATATCTCCCAGAAAGACATGAAGACTCTGATGGAATTCATGAAAAGATATAAACTCTTGAAAATACATATCTTTAGGAGATGTGTCAACATGTACGTTGGATGATAATGCCTACAGGAAGGAAGATGTCATGATGTAAGACCATCACAAAGGTAATTATGATTCAAGTGTTTGTTTCTTATTTATGAACTACTATCTGGATGGGCTTATGCAGAGCTAAGAAAGTGAAGAACGATGGATATCTTCCCAGATAAGCATGTAAAAGTATGCAAGATCCTTCCAAATAAGAAAGCATGATGAAAGTACCATAACATGAAGCAATGCCAGACATAGACTGATAGATCACTTTCTGATGAGAGGAATGATGACATGACTAATTCATGGATGAAAGTGATGGATGGTTCATGCCATATGAGGAAGTCCCCAAAAGATGAAGACTCCGAGACAGAAAATTCATGACATTGAAGGAAGGAGTTCTTTTAGCAGCTGGTTGTCCCATCATCTCCAACTACAGGTCCTTGTTTAAGACGGAGCCTGGAAACAAGTTTCTTACTTGGAAATTCCTAAGCCAAGAGGGAGCTTAGGTACATTCCTTCTATAGGAATGAGTAAATTCCTTTATTAGAATAGTTATGTTCTCCCTAATTGAGAGCGAGAGATAGACACATTATTCTTGTCTTCACTTGGGAAGACATATTGAGGATTGGGTAATCATTTGGCATCTGATACTCTTTGAGGAAGAGATAGGGCATCCAAGATAAGAGGATTCGTTGAGGACCGATATTATTCGAGGGATGGGGAGTCCAAGATAAGGATAATCCTCATGCAACACAACCTGAGAACGTGGGTGGGGTATGTTCTAGGAGAGACAATGATGAGAATGTGTATAAATAATTGGTCTCGCCAACATTGAGCTTAGATCTTATGGAGAGATAGAGTTGTTATTCAAGGCCTTACTATATAACAATGCTAGTTGATATGATGCTAAAAAAATGGGTTACCAATCTGATTCTTCTTATGAGAAATTCTTCTGATTGAGAATGTGTTGATGGTGCTGGACCCGCCAACATGTCAGGGGATCTCCCTGGTAAGAAGTCCCAATTAGATCTCAAACCGTTTGGTGTAGGAGTCCTAGCAGTGGGTCGTACGATAATGCCTTGACCACGATTTCACACAAAGGCAAGTAAGAGGTCTCTGTTTGTGGCAAGGGTTTGACAGATGCAGTAAGCCAAGGACGGTGCATGAGAGGTTCTAACACACGGGGGTTGAGATGATTGCGCCCCTTTGAAACCTATGATAGCACGGAGTTAAGAAGGGCACACATGAGCGAAGATGCATCACATGGAAGGCAAGTCAGCTAGCAATCCAAAGTGATGGTTAAACCGACAACACGTTTCAGAAAGATTCATACATACATACACAGAAATAACTATACATGCACGCATAAGCAAACATATACATATATCATTTAGAGTAAACAAATAGCTGAAATACAATACAACATATGCATGAAACGTGTTGTCTCTTGTTATATTAAGAAGTGTAAGTTCTAGTCATACAATACATTCACGTTTGATCACTAGTTTTGATATTGGAACGTTACAGCCACAATCGCCTGCTCTCTCTAAGATAGTCCTATCGGAAGCTTGGCTGACCAAAAACCTATTTATAGCAAAGGGTGTGGGGTGGACCTTGACATTCCACTTTTGTGACAGTTCATCTACCCTTATGACTCTTCATCTACTCTATGACTATTACATCCAACTATCGACACTTGAACTTACACTTGACAAGACGTTACATTGCAATACACATGTACCCATGTGAGGCAAAACGACTTGAGCAAACCATGCAAGACATCACTATCACTCGGACCATTGTGGTGAGACCAGCTCTTTGACATCCTTGTGATGGTTGATGGTGGTGAATTGATGCCAAGATTGTTCCTCCATGATAGTGTTTGTGCGCTCAATGGTGACATCTTGCTGAAGCGAACAGTAGATTCCTCCTACACAAAAATAGTAGACAAAAAAATTCTCCATCTTACAACTTTCACAATCTCTCTCCCAAAGCAACTTATGCTTTGACATCAATTGTTAGGAATAAAAAATGATGTGAAATGGAAATAAGTAACCAATAACAAAAATTAACTTCATGGATGAGTTGTGAGACATCTCAACTTCATGGTATAAAAAAGATATGAAATGGAAATAAGTAACCAATAACCAAAAACCAACTACATGGATGAGTTGTGACTCATCTCAACGTCATGGTATATGCTTTGCCACTTTGGCTGATCCCGACCACTTGAGTTCGCTGAAAATTGAGTTCACAAGCCTTTTTATAGGCTTCATTACACTGACAGCAAATTGATCAAATCTAGTTATTTGTGGGAATTATTAAATTTTGTATACAATAGGAAATGAGAAAAACAATCACAGACAGTGCATAATTAATTATGGTCTTCTAGATTAGTTCATCATTTAAAATAATCTCTACAATTTACAAGACCTCCCTTACAAGGAAATTGGCTTTTGAGAAATTAGCCACGAAAACAACAAACCTGAAAACTTTAGTCTTCATTTAAACTGAGGCAGCGTGCTTTCCAATCTATATGACTGTACGAGATCTATATGGACGATTGTACGACCTACTATGGTTGGTTGTATGGCTTCTCTTTTCCTTCCATATGATTGGTTGCCTTCACTTTGGCTAAAGATTCAATGCCTTTTTCTTGTTGTACCATTGTTGAAATCCTCACCAAGAGCTAAAAACCAAATTAATTTTCTTCTTCACTCACGTGACTTGTGAAATGAATGCTTTGTGTGTCTTTTCGCTCTCCTTTTTTAACTTTGACAAGGGCTATAAACCTAATGTTCATCGCCTAAGATCTAATCATGAGATCAATGGCTCTATTTTAATTAAATCATAAAGTGATCCAATTTATTCATATTATTAATTAAAAGTCACTTTAATGATAAAACGTTCACTTAATTAATTAATTAATAAAGTGAACTTCTAGAAAAAAGCATAAGATACATTTAATGACAATTTCCATAAGTAGACACCCTCATGAAAATACCCGCCTTAGCTACAAACAGTAGCACTTCCTCTTAGCGAGGAAGGTATTTTCCACCTCTCTATGCTTTTCTCAAAACTAGAATTACTTGCCTTTCACCAAGGAGTTGGTTAAAACGTCTGCCACCTGCTCCCTTGTAGAAATATATTGGAGCTTGACTGGCCGCCATGTACCCTGCCTCAGTTGAACTTAGTGTTATTGAGGTTTGCTTCCTTCTGCATTAGGAAATAACCATTGACCCCAAACTAAAGCAACACCCAAAGGTGCTCTTTCGATCTATACCACTGCCTTCCAAGTCTGAATTTGACTACCCTTGCAACCTCACACAATCTCCACCAAGACACTGTAATAAATATCCTAATGTTCCTTGAAAATATCCGAGCATGTTCTTTGCTGTAATCTGATAAGCCTCCCTTGGTTCCAATATGAACTAGCTAAGGGTGTTAATAACAAAGATAATGTCTGGTCGACTGTTGATTGGATACATCAACAAGCAAGTCAACTGGCAGTACTATCTAGAGTTAGCCAACTCTAAAACTCAAGAATCAATATTCTTCATATTAGTCACCATTATAGTGGCCATTAGCATGCTATCCTACATCTTGAATCTCTTTAGCATCGTTGGAGTGTACTACCCTTGTCCGAGGAGGATCTCGCCTAGTTGCTACCAAACCTCAAGTCCTAGAAAGTAATGCATCGACCCAATATCCTTCATCTCAAATTGTGACGCTGGATCTGACTTGCAACTGAAATTAGTCTCTCCACACCTCATAGAATGAGATCGTCCATATATAACACCAAAATCAGGGTCGCAGATCCAACCAACAAGAAATATAGGTTGGGATTTTCCTCACTCTTGGTCAAGCCTTTGCCCTACAAATAGCTATCAATCCTAGCATACCAGGCCTTGGGCGCTTCTTTGAGTGCTTACAGGGCTTTACAATAGACCAGGATGATCACTGACTTGGCATAGAGGGTTCTAAGCCTTGCTGAGAGACCTCAGATGGTTGATGCTAAGACATCATCTCCTAAATTTGATGAGTTTGTTAACTTTTATGACGAGGAGCGAGATTTGATTGAGGATTACCTCGATGGAGCCAAGAGGGTTTCATTTGCAGTATGGGACAAGATTCAAAATCATGAGCCTTGGTATAGACGAGCCAACAGGGAGATTGAATAGCTTAGGGAGACAAAAGTAAGTTGTATGGCTTGAGGATCCAAAGTTGGAGAGATTAGCTAAGGACAACAAGGGTAGTATAGGTTCCTATCCCCTATTATTGAGATACATTGCAAACAAATATGGAGGGGTCATTCCAAGTGCTAAAGGGATGTTTCTAGCATTAGATAGAGCATATTCAAGAGAGTAGAATACATCTTCAGAATTTGGAGTCAGATATGGAGTGTGGAGAGGTAGTCGTCAAGACTATTAGACTTCATCTTCTCAATGAGCCCTTGGAGATGGGCTCATTGTCAATTGTTTAGGGTGGCGAGTATAAAGATATGTGGAGTTCTTAGGAGAGGTACTTTTTGATGAGAAGATTTGATTTGATGGATTTTATGTCTAGAGATGTTCGGGACGACATTGGGATGTGATGTGTTTGCACTTGGTTGGATGGCATGAGTTCTTGTGGAGTTGACACTACGATCAGATTAGCTACCTGATTAGCTAATGACACAAGGGGATCTAACACATGGCATTCTTATGAGAGCATTCGCAAGTTCACATGATTCATGCAGTGTTAGGAAATGATCATTCAACATATGATTCATGCAATTTGATAGCAGGTTGTTCAATTGCATGAGATGTTAGTTTGATGGACAATCTTCTTGAGGATGCAACACTTGGTGATGGATGGATTGCCAGGGGTTTTCATTTATGAGGATGACAACATATTTGAGGTGGGGGAGGATGTTAGGGCCTTAGGGTTGAGCGCCCACAAGCACCGCAAGTTTGGCTAGTAGGCCAGGTCATGCCAACCGAGCCCACACATCCCCACATTGGAGATTTCAACATGAACTGGTCGACTTCATGAGAAAGGAGGTCGGCATGAGTATTTGTAGTGTTGGTTAGTGAGATATGAAGTGTTGGGCGGGACAAGTCTATTCACTGGCCCATATGACGCATATATATTGAGAGGTGTGTAACTGAGTTGGAAGGCAAGAAGCAAGACTTGGGAGGCAAGTTCGCAGGGCAAGGTAAGACGAGCAGTACGCAACTCAAAACTGTGTCACAATTCCAAGCCATCAAGGGGAGCAGAATGGAATTTTAGGTTCACTCTATCCTCATGGATAAAGAAGAGATGAAAACCTAATCAATAGAAGTTGGAGAGGAGATTTTTTGGATGAGTTGGATGAGAATAGTAGTCGAGGGATTGGAATTGTGATTGTAATAACAGACTTAGATGTTTAGTCCTCAATATTCTTTAGATTGGTTAGCATTAGAGTGTCCATCGCTATGCTATGTGCCATCTTGAATGACTTTAGCATCTCTAGACTGTACTTTCCTTGTGCGAGGAGGATCTCACTTCGTAGCTTCTAAACCTTAAGTGCCAGAATGTAATGCGTTGACCTAATATCCTTCATCTGATATTCTGACACTAGATTTGAATTCCACACTGTCTTAGTCTCTCTACACTTGTAAAAATGAGATTGTCCATATACAACACCAAAATGAGGGTCTCAAATCCAACCAATGAAAAATATAGGTTGGGATTTGCCTCACGGTTGGTGAAGCCTATGCCCTACAGATAGTTTTCAATCCTGGCATACTAGGCCCTGGGCGCCCGTTTGAGTTCATATAGGGATTTCTTATGCCTGCATACATGCATATCTCTATCATGGACCTCAAACCCTTGTGGTTGCTCGATGTTGAATTCTTCCTGAATGATGCGATTAAGGAAGCAAACCTTCACATCCATTTGATGGATGCTCCATCCCATCTCAAAAGCTATTGAAAGAACCGCTCGAATAGAAGAGTAAGTACCTTCAAGAGCAAGCATCTCCTCGTAGTCTACTCCCTTTTTTTGAAAAAACTCAAGAGCACCAAATCCGGCCTTATATTTCTCCGCTATTGGAAATCTCTACTATTCACTCATCATTTGGCTCCTCCTATTGAGGCCCCTCCGCAACTATAGGTAGGTCCTGAGCTTTCCTAGATGTCAAGTTCTCGAACTTGACACCTTCACTCAACATTGTCTTCCATCGATCTATCAAGAAGATTCTATAAGCCTTCGAATCCTTTCAATATCCCACCATGATGCCCCTCTCACTTGATGGCTGAAACTTTTTCCTCTTTTTCCAGAGTTATGTGGGTATATATTGGAAAACCATATATCTAGAGATGTCCTATTTGAGCCATGAAGGAGAGAAAAACGGAATTTGAGGTGCACACTACCCTCATGGATAAAGAAGAGAAGAAAACCGAATCAACAGAAGTTGGAGAGGAAGTTATGTGCATGAGTTGGGTGAGAATAGATGTTGAGGGATTGGCATTGTGATTGTAATAGCAGACATAGATGTTTAGTCCTTAATATTCTTATGATTGGTCAGCATTAGAGTGTCCTTCGTTATGCTATGCTCCATCTTGAATGAATTTATCATCTCTAGCCCGTACTTTCCTTGTGTGTTGAGGATCTCCCTTTGTTGCTGCTAAACCTCAAGTCCCAGAAAGTAATGCGTTGACCTAATATCCTTCATCTCAAATTATGACACTAGATTTGACTTCAACCTTCATTAGTCTCTCTACACTTGTTAGAATGAGATTGTCCATATACAACACCAAAATAACTATCAATCATATGCCCTGCAGAGAACTATTAATCCTAGCATACTAGACCTTGGGTGCCTGTTTGAGTCCATAAAGGGATTTCTTAAGCCTGCATACATGCGTGTCTTTTTCATGGACGTTGTGGTTGCTTAATGTAGAATTCTTCTTCAATGATGTGATTAAGTAAGGCAATCTTCACATCCATCTGATGGATGCTCCATCACATCTCAAATGGTATTGAAAGAACTACTCAAATAGATGAGTATCTACCTTCAGGAGCAAGCATCTCCTCTTAGTCTACTTCATTTTTGTGAGAGAAGCCAAGAGCACCAAATATGGCCTTATATTTCTTCGCTTTTGGAAATCTCTACCCTTGGCTCCTCTTTTGGTTCCTCTTCTTGAGGCCCCTCTGCAACTATTCATAGGTCCTGAGATTTCCTAGATGCCAAGTTCTTGTCGAACTTGAAACCTTCGCTCAACATTGTCTTTCTTCGATCTATCAGGAAGATTATGTAAGCCTTCGAATCCTTGAGTATCCCAATGTGATGCCCCTATCACTTGATGGTTGCAACTTTGTCCTCTTTTAAAGAGGTATGTGGATATAGACTAGAAAAACATATATTTAGAGATGTCCTATCTTAGGTTTCTTCCTTGTGAATGCTTCCTCTAGTGTCTTATCCTCTAGAATTCGGTGTGGGCTCCTATTGTGAAAATACACAGATTTGTTGCATGCCTCGATGCTGAAAAACATCAGCAAACTCTGATCATGGATCATGGTATTCACTGCACTAATGATACACTTGTTGTTCCTATATGCAACCCCATTCTGCTGGAGGTTTGTAGGCCTGTGTATTATGCCTCTTGATCCCTTCCTCCTTGGAAAAATTAGTGAACTCATTAAAGGTGTATTCACCTTTGTTGTTAGTCCTCAACACCTTCGTTGTGGTTAAATTTTCCCATAATCTCGCAGGGCTTTGTCTGAATCACAGATTTGAGTTGTGAACTCTCCATGCTCTGAGTGCCATAGGGTTTTTCAGGGTGATGAATCCGTATATGTAGCCAAAAACACATTTTAAATACAAAATATCATAATTTGACCAAAAATTGTTTCGCCAAATTCCAACCAAAAACTCTGAAATGTGTAATAGTTAGAAAACACCTAACAAAACTAGATCTAAAGCTTTTTAGATCCATTACCAGTGTAATTATAATACTCCAACACTCTTCCTTAATCATGTTGTTAAGCATTTACAATACGGTTCCTTAATATTTATCTTCTTATCCAATCTTCTATTTATTGATTTGTTGTCTTGGTCTTGATTTGAGTCATGTTCTCATCTTTAGTTCTTCATTCTCGGGATTGCTTTCTCCTTCCTTTTGTAACCTACAGAAATCTGATGGTTGATTTCCATTTAAAAGGAAATCCATCTATTGAGATACATGGGTGGAAACCATTGTACTCACCTGTTCTTAGGAAAATCTTTTCATTTGCATGTTAGATTCCTCAACCATGACTTGGTCTCAACTATCACACATTTTGAGATTGTGTCACACATTTTCCCCTTAATAGAATATTGAACATCTCCAACAACATTGGGTCAACATACAAGTACCTCCGACCGTGGTAGCTATCCAAGTGGTTCATTCCAAAAATTGATCCTACATGTTTTCCATGCATGAGAGGGAGGACTCCATGTCTTACAAAATGTATGCTTAAATAACCTTCCTAATGCTAGGCATTACAAATTGGACCAAAAACATGGTGGTGTTAGGTACAATCGATCATGCATCCCTTCCAACTTTGTATCATTTTAATTCAAGTACAACACGTATTTGAGTGTTGTACAACAACATTAAGATTATCTTCATCATGTGCCCAAAACACGAGCCAATCAAAGTAACTATTTTTGCGTACTAGATTTATCACCTAATGTCGACCCTGTTTGCGAGGACTCATTCCATTCATATTCTATTCTAACTTTATAACATGAGATATAAGTACAATTTATATATTTAAACTTCCATTATCTACACTAGATTTTAGTCAAATGGGCAGCTCTAGCAATCAAACAAATGATCGTACAAAATGTATGCTTAAATAACTTGCATAAGGTCACCCTTTATAATTTGGTCCAAGAACTTGAGGATTTTAGGTACAATTAATGATGCAACACATGCAACATTACATCATTTCAATTAATGTACAACAATTATTTGAATGTTGTGCAACATCAAGGTTAGCCTCATCATGTGCCAAAAACTTGAGCTATTAGAAAAACTATGATTTCTTACTAGGGTTAAAACTTAATGTTAATCTACTTTGCTAGAGGTCATTCCATTCAGTTTTTGTGCTAACTCTACAACCTTAGATGTAAGTACAATATAGATATTTATACTTCCAATATCATTATATTTTAGCCAAATGGGAAACTATAACAATAAAAGAAAAGATTGAATTATGGAATCAAGAATAAAGTTACTCGAGACTCGTTTTTCACACTTACAAATATGATATGTATTGAAGTATATCTAAACACAAGCATTTGCAATAGCTTTTGTTTGAGAAGCGAAATTTATGTTTTGCATTAAAACATTTGAATACACAAATTTTCTCATTATAGGTCATGATGGAAAAGTACATCACTCTAAGATCAATAGAAGAGTGATTTGAAAAGGAATCAAAAGGTAATGGAAGGGGTTCAATAGTCTAGAAAGAAATTGTAAGAGCATCTCCCCTAATTGGAAAATTCCTATTAGAGGATGTTAAATTATCCTAATACTAGTTATCTGGGCAAACTTATTAGATCTAGTTATTTTTGGGAATTATTAACTTTTGTATTCAATAGGAAATGGTAAAAACAGTGACAGACAGTGCATAATTATTTCTGGTCTTCTAGATTAGTTCATCACTTTAAATAATCTCTACAATTTACAAGAGCTCCATTACAAGGAAAATGGCTTTGAGAAATTAACCACGAAAACAACAAACCCGAAAATTTCAGTGTTTATTGAATTTGAGGCAGCTTGCTCTCCAATCTATATGGACGATTGGTTGTTGTCTCTTTAGTCAATACTCGCTGTGTTTTGCTTGTTGTACCATTGTTGAAATCTTCACCAATGACTGAAAATTAGATTAATTTTCTTCTTCTCTCGCGTGACTTGTGAAATGAATGCTCTCTGTTTCTTTGCTCTTTTCATCTTTTTTAACTTTGACATGCGTTAAAGGCCTAATCTTCAACGGCTAAGATCTAATCATGAGATAGATGGCTCTATTTTAATTAAATAGTAAAGTGACCCACTTTATTCATTTTATTAATTAAAAGTCATTTTAATGAAAAAAATCACTTAATTAATTAATTAATAAATTGAATTTATAGAAAAAAGCATAAGATACATTTAATGATGGTTTCCATAAGTAGACACCCTCATGAAAATACCCACCTGAGTTACAAACACTAACACTCCCTCTTAGTGAGGAAGGTATTTTCCACCACTCCAAGCTTGTCTTGGAACTAGAAAAACTTGCCCTTCACCAAGGACTTGGTGAAAACTTCTTCCAACTACTCCTTTGTAGAAATATATTAGAGCTTGACTTGCCACCATGTACCCTGCCTCAGTTGAACTTAGTGCTATTAAGGTTTTCTTTCTACTGAATCAGGAAATAACTATTGACCCCAAACTAAAGCAGGATGGATGGTACATGGACACTGGTGCATCGAAAAATATGATAGGGTTATAGGAGGTATTCAAGACTCTAGCTGAGTGGGACTCAAAGTTGCACATGGTGTTGGGTGACAAGAGTTAGAAGGAAATCCAAGTATTGAGAGTTGTGCCATTCAGAATGGAGTCATGACGAGCGATGTGGGTCCACAATGTATTGTTTGTACTAGGACTTAGATGTAGCATGATATCGGTCTTATTGATCGAGAAGAAGGGGTTTGAGGTCTCATTCCAGGATGGGAAGGCAAGACTCAGGCCTAGAGGCTCTAGATCCGCAGGTATTATGCTTGGAGTTAGAGAGCATGTTCTATATAGGCTGATGGGAAAGCCTATAGATCATGGAAAGAAAAAGCAGGAGGACCAAGTGCAGGTTTTAGAGAAGCTTGTGTAGGTGCAGACTTCAGAGGGGCAGTCCAAGTTCCATAGGCTCATAGGGAGTCAAGTTCTAGTGGGAGTTTGCAGGTTCAGGGGGAGACTTTGCAGCCTGAGAAGAGTACGTGGTCAGTGGGGAGCAAGGGTGCTTCTATATCTTGCCAAGAAGGAATCAAACAAAGAATGGAAGACATTTCAAGAGAAGAAGAAGAAGCAGGATGCTACCAGTGATAGCGACACTTTTGAGAGAGGCGTAGTTCATACTATAGGGATTGTTGCACTTGTGAGCACCAGGAGTTGGGCTAGTGTTGCGAGTAGTGATGATGATGATGAGCTACTTCCTAGTCTTGAAAGTACCTCCCTCGCTAAGAGGGAGTGTTGATTTTTGATAGCTTGGGAGGTACTCCAAGCCCTAGGGTTCGGGTTTGGAGCACCCATTGATGTTTGGGCCAAAACCATGAGGCATTTTCTAATGTGATGTATGGAGATGATAGAGGATGGTGAGGAGAATCCAACGAAATGAAAATCGCTGAAATTAGAGTTGTAGAAGATGAGATATGTTTTTTTGAAGGTAATGATTGATTTTTGGACATACAAGTCATGTAGGCTTGAGATGGTTATGTCCAAAATACATGTCTCTTGGAGAATTCGTGGAACCCTTCTTTAGTGTATAAATAGAAGGTGGATGGAGGTCATTTCAATCATCCAAATGTGCATCTATCTCTTGTGTAAACACATCTAAGGCAACCAAGTTTGTGGAGGATAGGTCATGGAGGAGAGAGGGTTGGTTCGGCACAAGTCTTTCCCTATTATAGGTCCGATTTTACCTCAGGTGGAGGCCGCAGACTTAAGATGATTTCAGGACTGTTTTGAAGTGCGGTTGGGTGAGGTTCTTCTCTCCTTGCTAGGCAGTAGCCCTAGCTATCAATTGTGGGTAGGTTGCAAGCCTGAAATGTCCTATACAAGAGGGTCGTAGGAGTTGTAGTTTCACAGTCAGCCATAGAGTGTACAGGGAGGAGTTTTGGGCTTGTTGGAGGGCTGGTTGTAGCCCTATCCCACAACGAGTTTGGACAACAAAGGTATGGAGGGAGGCCTTAGTTAATAAGAGGTTGTTTGTGCATTTTTAATGGTGTTGTTGCAGAGTGACAAGTGCCCTAACTAGGAGCAGCCAAGACAACAAATGTTACAACACTTTAGGAGGTATGTCAGGTATGTGATGTGTTTTGTGTGAGTAGATGCTAGTTGGATCAGTCCTAGTGTGGACAGAATTAGCTGCAGCCTTTGGAAGCCATGTGTTAGGGTTGACTTGGGTGGTTAGACGCCCTAACTAGGAGAAGATTCTACAATGGTTTATTGATAGAGGTATTGGTCTGTTGGAGGGTAGCGTGTAGGTAGTTCCCTAAAGTAGCAAATAAGAAGGATGTTCGTTGTTGCGTGATTGGGTGAAGATTGTAGCCTAATGGGTAGCTCTTTGATGGACAAAAGAAGCTACTAGATTGGTAGATTGGGGCTCAGGTGTTGGCCAGCCTAGAAAAGCAGATTGGATGAGTCTGTGTTCGTTGTAGCAGAAGTGACTTGCAACAGTGATATGTGGCAGCCCTCTTGGAGCCTCTATGTGTTGTACTTTGATGGACTAAGGGGTAGCTAGAGAGCAGATCGGAAGCAAAGGACCAACATGATCAGATACGACATATATGTTGAGCTTGTAGCGAGATTTTCATTGTATCTTGTTTTCTTGTAGTTGCAAATATTTGCAGGCCATTATCCCTTGTACGGGAACCCTAGACAATTGTATTATATGTTGATTAATATAATGAAGTTGGGTTGAAAATTTTGTAAAAAGTTGTAGAAAATTGTGCATGTGTGATTTACTGCTATATATATTTTGTTGTGCAAAGTAGCTATGCTGAGATTCTTGGCTTGGTAGTGTCAGAGATTTTAAGATTCTATCCTAGCACCAGGGTCGTGGAAATTCAATAGATGTAAAGTGATTTACTATTTTTGTAAAGTCTACTTAGACTTTTTTTGTTTTTAGAGATTCTAATTTTAAACTTTCTATTTTAGAAATTCTATTTTTATAAATTCATCCATGATCTGCCAGTTTTCAACACTCCCTCTCAACTAGGGAGGAATTTCTTTCTGCAATAAAGATCTTTTATTTGTCTACTCATCTCTGTTCATCTCTTCTCTGTATCATCTGGAACAATGATTTCTCACTCTAATTAAGAAAAATTATCATAGGGGAGATTCATTGATCAACCTATATTCACTTGGGGGCAATGCCACTCACACATCCAAATCTCATCTATGCTTGGGGGGATCCACTTTTCAACACATGACAAGGATTTCACACATCCAAATCTCATCTATGCTTGGGGGGATCCACTTTTCAACACATGACAAGGATTTCACACATCCAAATCTCATCTATGCTTGGGGGGATGCACTTTTCAACACATGACAAGGATTTCACACATCCAAGGCTCATCTCTGCTTGGGGGGATCCACTTGTCAACACATGAAAAGGATCTCGCACATCCAAGGCTCATCTCTGCTTGGGGGGATCCACTTATCAACACATGACAAGGATCTTGCACATCCAAGGTTCATCTTTGCTTGGGGGGATCCACTTGTCAACACATGACAAGGATGTTCATCTCTGCTTGGGGGGATCCACTTGTCAACACATGACAAGGATCTTGCACATCCAAGGTTCATCACTGATTGGGGGGATCCACTTGTCAACACATGACAAGGATCTTGCACATCCAAGTCTCATCTCTACTTGGGGGGTCCACTTGTCAACACATGACAAGGATCTCACACATCCAAGGCTCATCTATGCTTGAGGGGATCCACTTGTCATCACACGACAAGGATCTCGCACATCCAAGGCTTACTAAAATTTCAAGTGGTGGAACACTTGCATCTTAGACAATCAATTAGACAAGTCTCACTACAACTATTGGTCATATAGTTGGCTCTTTCCAACTGCCAGATTGTGAGTCGGATGCATACTGAGGCCTACTCTTGTGGCACATACTACACAAGAGGTCCTTCATCCTCCAGAGCTTTCTGGCATCATTCCCTAATCTTGTGAGTTCTGATAGGGGGAAAAGAAACTCAGTGTTCTTGAACAACCATGACCACTTGTTGTAAGGGTCACGCCCATAAGTGCAAGTTTCTCTCTAAAAACCAAGAACTTTCCTTTTGGTAAAGTCTTAGTAAGAATGTTAACTATCTTATCATCTGTCATGATATGATGGAGCGTCACTGCTCTTTTGCTGCACCATATCTTGAATATAATGATATTTGATTTCAATGTGCTTGGACTTGTCATGGAACATAGAATTTTCAGCAAAACGAATCTCTCTCTTATTGTCACAATATATAATTATGTCTACAGCTTGCTCCAATATCTCTCCAAAGAGCTTCCTCATCCATACTGCCTCACAACTAGCCATGCTAGCAACAATGTACTCAACTTCAACTATACTCAGTGCAACAAAATTTTTGCTTTTTTCTCATCCAAGAGATCATGGAAAATCCCAATCTAAAGCAGCTCCTAGAAGTGCTCTCTCTATCAACAAAGTTATCATCCCAATAAACATTAGTATGTCCATGAAGTCTTACATTTTCAGCAGTATATCTCAATCCAAGATCGATGGTCCCATGTAGGTATATCAACACATGCTTTGCAACAATCCATTGTGCATGTGATAGCTTAATTGTATATTGGCTCAAAGAATTCACCGCAAAACATATGTCTGGTCTAGTGTTCACTAAGAACATTAGTGCCCCAATTAGTTGACGATACTTAGCTGTTGGAATGGCCTGCTGTCCCTATTTATTGCATCGCTTAAATTGGATCTTCAACTTGTCCCGACGAAGAACCACACTGGTTGGTTCGAAACGCGTCGACAAATGGTTTTTTATGTGATTTTGCCGAAATTGTTCTCTTAACAAGATACTTAGAAGGATTTGCCAAATCAGGACCTACAACTTCACCACATAGCTTTTTGAAATTCATTTCCATCGGAGAATTCATATACTTGCACTGTGTCATACCAAATCATTCTAATAGCCTGACAACATGTTTTCCTTGAGAAAGGAAAATCTCACTAGGTCTCTGCCATACTTAAAGACCCAGAAAGTAGGGCATCAGATGAATATTTCTCATTTCAAACTCAGAATCTAACTCCCTCTTACATTGGAGGATAAGAGGTTCACTACCGGTCATAAATAAATCATAAAGATATTATACCAAAACCAAAAGGCATACCTTGGACCATTTTGAAGTAAATATTTGGATCAAAATTACATCTAGTAAAACCAAGCTTCATCAAGAATCTACCAATGTGGGCATACCAACCTCTTGGAGCTTTCTTCAAACCATAGAGGACTTTCTTCAGTGTGAACACATGAGTTTTCTGGTCATGTACTTAAAAGCCTTGTGGTTGCTCCACAAATACTTCTTCCTTGAGGAAGCCATGCAAAAAAAAAAAAAATCTACTCATTCATTTGGTGAAGGGACCATCCTCGACTAGCAGCAAGAGCCACAATAGATCAGATTGTTGTATAGTGGGCAATGGGTGCAAAGATTTCATCATAGTCTATTCCCTCTTTCCAAGAGAGCCCTCTGGCCACAAATCTAGCTTTATATTTTTCAATACGTCCATCTACACCATGTTTAATTTTATACAGTCATTTAGAAGACACAACGGATTTACCTTGGGGTCTTGGAACAATTTCTCATACATCATTATGAATGATGGATTCATATTCTTCAACCATTGCATCTTTCCACACTTGAAGAGCCTTCAAAATTTCTTCAAAAGTGCATGGTTCAATTTGAATAATGTTGCTCATGGCTACAACATATCCTTGGAATCGACCCGGTTTCTTGCTTTCTATGAAGGTTCCTCTGGGAGCAATTGGTGTCTTAACATGTTGTAAAGTGTCATGAAACAATAATCATCTTTTTCTATCACATGGAGAAGGATCCAAGGAGTCCATGCGATCCATGGGCTCATCAACGAGATCAAGCTCAGGCTTGGGATCTTCTTGTCCATCCAAGACATCGTCTTGTCTTCCAACATTAGCAAGAGGAGAAGTGTCTATAGCTTTTCAAAGAGATTCATCTTCATCAAATGTTATATCTTTGCTAAAATCTATATTTCTTTGTCTAGGTACATATATTCTAAAAGCTTTAGAATTTTCACAATAGCCAACAATCATACCTTTCTTACTTGAAGCTTCCAACTTGCTACTCTTTCCTTTGGCACATGAAATTAGACAGGGTTATCAAGGATCCTTAAGTTCCCATTATGTTTTGGTTTATATCGTATGGCGGTCTCTTTCTTGATTCCAACTTCTTTGCAGAAGTCTTGAGCTCTTTTCCACTCAAGTCATGGGATGGCTCGACACCTTCCTCAATCTCGATACAAAGGACTTGGTTCTCACATTCATCAAATATACCTATCGACCCCAGAAAAAGAGCAAGAGCAATAGTTGCAAAGTAAATAAACATAATAAAAATATACCTAATGATGAGGCATGTCTTTCTTTCTTTTGTAGATGTGAGAGTGACTCCTTCAATATCCTTGCACCAGCTTCCTCTTTGAGTTTAATTTTCCTACACTATTTTGCACCCTGATGATCTTCAAGATTTGTTTTTCTTGATCGCATACTCATCAAGAAGTTAGTGAAAGATTCATTCAAATACTCATGCAGGGAAAATAACCAATTATCTATAAAGATAAATCTAAACAAGAACGGTGACACAAAGAAACAACAAAAGACTTGAAAATACTTTTGGATTGAAGGAAGTTGTTAGCTCCCTCTTGATCCGGCCTCTATAAGTTACCACTGGACATAAGTCACATGTCATTGGCAAAAGAAATGCATCTTCTTGATCACCACTTATCAAACTCCATCATGATCCACTCTAATCTCAGGTATTTCAGAAACTATCTTTCTCACATGAGGTAATGCTTTATAGTGAAGATGAGAAAACTTTTGGTGCCACAGTTTATATCGATAATTACTCATCATTAATCAATGCATGGATAGGCCTTACATTGATTTTATACAGATTTTCAAATCTTGATCCCAGAGTGAAGACATGTAATAATAATTATACATATTGCTTCATTGTCTGCAATGATATTAGTTATAATCCATCTTTGATCATTGCAAAAGAAGTTAATTTATAAACTATCATTTCATCTTTTGCAAAAGTCATGATTCTTACCTGCAACCACTATTTTTAGTAAACTTTAATATCAAAATTACCAAAACCCATAAGATTATCACCATTCTCATATAATGTGAAAGAGTCAAAATGCCCCTATTTTCAGCATTCAATTTTTATCTGTTAATCTTTCATAACCTTCTATGCATTATATTTCTTTTCAAGACAACACTTCCTTGCACATGCATAGATAGAAACAAAACTACTCTTTACTTTTGCATGCATCAAGAAGTTTCAAAATCCACAACTATTAAACACATGCAACACCTGAATTACTATCTGCAAAATTACTATTATATCTCGGGTTCCTTGAAATCTTGGAAGAATGGTAGCAGAAAAATTTTAACAACAAAATTTCAGCAGTAAAATTTCAACGGTAAAATTTCAGCAGTAAATTTTAGCAATAAAATTTTAACAGTAAATTTCAGCAATAAGATTTCAGCAGTAGAGTTTCAGCAATAAAAGAGGAGATATTTCAGCAAAAAATGAGTAGCAAGTAGAAGGAACAACAAGATATATTTCAGCAAAAAAAGAGTTGCAAATGGAGTAGACAACAAGAGATATTTCAGTAGAAAAAGAGCTGCACAGGAGTGGACAACAAGTTATATTTCAGCAGAAAAAAGCTACCAATGGAGTGGACAAAAAAAGATTTTTTAGCAGAAAGAGAGCTACAAATGGAGCAGAAAACAAGAGATATTTCAGCAGAATGAGAGTTGCAAATGGATTTTGTCTTCTTGAGTTTGTTTTCACGAAAGCTTTGATACCATGTTGAAATTTTGATGATCTATGTTGTTACAATAACTTAATTCCAAAACTTCTTTATGCTGCAAAAGAAGTTAAGTAATTGTAGATAGAACATAAACCATATAATATGCACAATGAAAGACAACGAAGAACTCAATGAAATATAGAGAAGTTAGGTCAATGATCAGGGTAAAACCCACAAAGGGAAAACCCAACCAAATTCTTCTTCTATTAGAAATCAATTGTTTAGTAGAGATACAAAGTACAAAGAGAGAATGAAAAAATTCACCCAAATATGAAGAATATCTCTGATAGCAGTCACTGATGCAAACACTGAATCACTTTGGATCTCCAAGATCTACTCTTGCTCTTCAAGACTCTCTCTCTCAAACTTCCTCTAGACTCTCCAACTCTCTCTTTCTCAAGTTTGAATTCTCCTCTCACAAGCACAAGTGTATCTAGTGAGGATGAGAGGCACAAATATATGAGAAGAGAAAGGAGGTAGAATTCACAAGGAAGTAACTCCTATGCCTTGAGGAGGAGATACATATGCCATAAAGGAGTGTAACTTATGCCATAAAGGAGTGTAACTTATGCATTAAAGAGGTGTAAGAGGAATCTTTTTATGACGAGTCATTAAAGTGTGTAAGAGAGCGTAAGATGTGCATAAGAGCATTAAAGGGAGAGGAATGAATCCATTAAGAGAGAGAGTAACATATGCATTAATTGAGGGTAGTTACATATAACATGATTGACTCTCATGATTGACAGACTTGAATTTCTTAATAATAATAATACTGATGATTAAGTCAAAATTGAACTATTAATATTGATTGATGATCAAAAGGGATTTTGCATCAACAATACTTGATTACCAATTGATGGAAGGTGATTTCTATTTTTGGAAAGTCATACTTGAAACTATTTATTTTTAGACTTCTTATTTTTAGTATTTCTATTTCAGAAACTCTATTTTTATAAATTCATCCCTGAGCTGCTAATTTTCAACAACCGGGTTAGTAGTTATAGTCGAGAGTGATAGAATAAGGATATGCTTGTTACACCTCTTTGGTGTGAGAAAGGGTTTTAGTTGTTGAACTTAACTAGGGTCTTGGAGAGCTAGGGTATTGCAATAAGGTGGCAATAATCCTTTGATTTATATGAACTTTGTCTTTATGCAAATTAATGAATTTTTTAAGCATCTATTACTTGTGTAAATTGTAGATTTGATTGTTAAATATTTAGATTCCTCATGGTGTGTAATTTCCAATAATATATGTTTTGCTAATTTAACATAAGTTAAGGGTAGATATGATAACATTATAATTAAAAACAAAAGGAAACTTTCATTGGTGTTATTATAGGTTCCATTAATGTTTTTAGATACGTTATATGCATGATAAGATTTCCCTAGAGGGAGGAAAGTCATTGGAACACATTGGTGTCTTAGCTCTTGGATTGCCTAGTTGATTAGGGGGGTTAAGGAATGGAATTTTCTCTGTTGTCACCAATGTTTTGTTTATATTTCATAACAACCCTAAAGGATGAAAATTCATAGGATTAATTTTTAGGAGACCTATTGTTTGAGAGGCGAAATTTTTGTTTTGCATTAAAACATATGAATACACAATTTTTCTCATCATAGGTCAAATTAATGATGGAAAAGTACTTCACTCTAAGATCAATAGAAGAGTGATTTGAAAAGGAATCAAAAGGTAATGGAACAAATTCATTAGTCCAGAAGGAAATTGTAAGGGCATTTTCCCTGATTGGGAAATGGATATTAGAGGATGTTAAATTATCCTAAAACTAACTATCTAAGCACACTGATCAGATCTAGTTATTTGTTGGAATTACTAACTTTTGTATGCAACATGAAATGAGAAAAGCAATCACAGACAATGCACAATATTTTTTGTGTAGAAATTTTGAATAATTTAACACATTCAATGGAGATTATCCTGATCATGTACTATTGCGGAAAACATACACAATACATAAGCTCCTCTACGTTGATCATCAATATAGCAGCATCAATAACAATAAAACATCAAGAGCATTCACACATTAACACAGTATGTATCCCGGGGAAAGCATCTCGCTAAAAACCCCAACTATCTGTATATTAATGATTGAGTCATGTAACATTACACAGCATAATACTTCTCACAAGTATCTCCACCTCTGTTACACACAATACAGCTCAGATCTGATCTCCAAATCTCTTCCATTGCTTGCCTGCCTCCACTGCTCAATACCTGCATGAGAATACTGATGAATGAATGATCCAAATTCGTATTTGCCTTGGAAATACCATGCAATCCTCATTGGCATTACTCAATCCCATTGATTGTGCAAATCATCATGCACAGCTATAGTCACAACTGATAGCAATCTGATTCTCTAACACCTGTCCCCGCTGAACTGAACATGCACTGACATGCAACTGAGTTAACTGATGTATTCATTAGTTGTATTATGAGTTAATAACTTGTGAATTAATTAATAACTAATTCACCCAACTCATCTCTAGTCTATTCGCCAGTTAGACTAAATACAACCAGTTTAACAAAGCTAAACTGAACACAACTCCATCAACTGCACCTCCAGTCCACTAAACTCAACTCACTTGAGTTCTAACTGAAGTCCTGCATGCAAATATTAGTCATCCCATAGGTAACCACGTATTTCCTTCTGGGATCTGCATGTACCACATCCGTAGCTCATCCTGAAGTGCTCCAAGAGAATAAGACAAAGTATATAGTCTAAATATTATTATGAGCTAATAATATTTCACTGTTCTATATTTAGAGTGAGCAGTCACTCCGCTGTGATCTAAAAATAGAAGTCCATCTGTTTGTCCCAACTTGATCAATTATCCATAAACAGCAACTTGCAATCCATAGACATGATCCATATGTCTAAAAATAGACATAGTCAAAAATAGCCTGCGGGCCCACTTAGTGAAGGCGACTCCTTTCCACTAAGCTCCATCATCTTGTTGCATTCTCAACAAGCATTTCTTGTTGCACACTTTTCAACACTCCCTCTCAACAATAAAGGCTTCCTCTCAAATCCGATCCTGTAACTCTAGAATGTTCTGCATGCAACACATCTGCCCAGTCCACTTTGCTCCAACAACACT
>APFE030722118.1:96285-194985 GCA_000404065.3 Pinus taeda | reverse complement strand
CTCTACAGGTGTTCTTTCAAACTGGACAAGTGAGAAAGGAGTGGCGAAAGTTTTGTCAAAGGAAGGAGGAAACAAGCAGGGAGCCAAGTAAAATACTGAGGTTGGTACTCTCTGCTTCTCTCTCATCTATCTCTCATAAAGGAAAACACAAGTAACTCTTGTTTGTTTGTTTCTAAGATAGCTACCCATCTTAGTGGGACTAGCAGCTCTGAATGGACACTAGTTTTCCCTGTTGTTTCCGGCAGTTCCGATAGTTCCAACAATTCCGGCAATTCTGGTAGTTTCAGTAATTCCGCCAATTTCAGCTTCTGCCCTTAGGATCTCTCCTCCTACTAAAACCCAAAGAAAAGTAGAGAGGAAGAGATCCCAAGTGTGTTAAAATGACTTGAAGGCCACCTCTATTTATACTGAAACATTGAGCACAAGTGGGGTTTATTTGGTTGCTGGCCAACCTTGACGAATTGTCCCATAACACAAATAAATTCATATCTCCATGAATACTTATCGGAATCGGATGATCTCTAGATCAATTCTACACCTCTTGATGAGAGGGATCCAAGAAAAATATCAACTTCCATTAGTAAGGTGACCCACATGGAGTTTGGCCCTAGTTGCCAATTTTAACACTCCCTCTCAACTACGGAGAACTCCATCTGCTGATCCATATGTCCAACTGTACTATCTCTGCCATCAGTGCTCTGCACTTCTCTGCTCTGATGAGCTCTACTTTGTTTGCTTTGTTGAACCATGAAGAATAAGAATTGATAAGAATTTCTCATACCATTCGCTACTAACCCGAAGTCAGTTTCATTTGAAGGGAGTGTGTCACGTCACTCTTACTGACCCGAAGTCGGTTTTATTGATCCCAGATCAATATCACAAGAGAGTGTCTCAAACCACTCATACTGATCCCAGATTAGTTTCATTGATCCCATATCAATGGAGGTCATCTTAGCATAGGGAGTATAGTATATACATCAATGCGTCCATTGATAGTACTACTATGGTCCCTAACCCCATTTTCCTGCTCATTGATCAGATGAGAGGTACTTCCCATGAGTCCCAGATTGCATGGGTAGGATGCCTCGACAGGAGAACTAATCATCCTGTCCACAAGATAACGAATCTTCCTGCTCCACAGTCACTACGGGAGAACTAATCATCCCGGCCCACAGGAGAACTAATCATCCTGTTTCACAATTTCCACGGGAGAACTAATCATCCCAGCCCACAGGAGAACTAATCATCCCGGCCCACAGGTGTTATATACATATTTGGGCATTGCAATCCCAATCACATATGTCCATAAACCAAGGGCTTCTAAACCCCTAAAAGTGTTGTTTCATACCCTAAAGGATCAAGGTAAACTGATTACATCATTTCTCAGAAGTTCTCCTTGAAAAACTGCTCAGAATTGGTCAAAACTGGACCATCTCAGCTGCTCCATGTTCAGGGTGCGATGCATCTCACCTATTGCACACGGCGGGTGTGATGCATACTGAAAATCCCTTCTGTAAGGTGCGATGGGTGATAGTAGACAAATGGCAGAGGCAGTGTGCTAGGTGGAAACCCTAATAATCTTCTAGAAACTGCTCATTTGACACTTGCCTCTCTGAATTCGCTCAGGGATGAGTAAGAGATTATGAAATCTCCAAGTGGAACCAAGAACTATCAGTGAAATGACACTAATCAAAATCCCAGAAGCTGACTCACCCACCTGGAAATCCCTCATCCTAAAGATCCAGAGGCTGGAATTTTGTATTTTGTAAGCAAGTGTTGTTGGTTTCTCTGTGAAACATTGTATTGTTGGGTGATCTAGCTTTTCATGAGGTGAAAAGGGCTTTCATGCTGGGAGGATAGCGTTGGATCAGACAGCTTGGTTGTAATCCCCTCTTCTACTACTTCTATCAATAAATCTATTTGAGTTTTCCTCCATATACTTGTATATTTCTGAATCTTCTCTTAGTGTATGCATTTGTATGGTTAATATACATCTGATCCTATATTGTTTATGGTTATTGATCTCTATGCTTTGATGGTATTACTTTAACTCTACAGGTGTTCTTTCAAACTGGACAAGTGAGAAAGGAGTGGCGAAAGTTTTGTCAAAGGAAGGAGGAAACAAGCAGGGAGCCAAGTAAAATACTGAGGTTGGTACTCTCTGCTTCTCTCTCATCTATCTCTCATAAAGGAAAACACAAGTAACTTTTGTTTGTTTGTTTCTAAGATAGCTACCCATCTTAGTGGGACTAGCAGCTCTGAATGGACACTAGTTTTCCCAATAACAACAGAACTAATCATCCCAGCCCATAGGAGAACTAATAATCTTGTTCTACAGTTGCCACGGGAGAACTAATCATCCCAGCCCATACGAGAATTAATCATCCTGTTCCACAGTTGCCACGAGAGAATTAATCATCCCGGCCCACAGGAGAACTAATCATCCTATTTCATAGTTTCCATGGGAGAACTAATCATCCTGTACCACAGGAGAACTAATCATCCTGTTCCATAGTTTCCACGAGAGAACTAATCATCTCGGCCCACAGGAGAACTAATAATCCTGTTCCACAGTTTCCACGGGAGAAATAATCATCTTAGCCAACAGGAGAACTAATCATCCCCGCCCATAGGAGAACTAATCATCCTGTTCCACAGTCGCCACGGGGTATCACAGGGGAAGGTTGAACTTGTCATCTTGTACATAGCGCACCACCAGCGGAGGGTGAGTCGCCCTATGGTCGTATGTTGCTCCAGTAAGTAGCCCAAGCGCCCAAGAGCTCCTAGAGCTCAATGCATTCAACATGCAAGACCCTTATAAGAAGGTCTCTCAACGACTCCAAGTCATTCGGGAAAGTCACAGATTTGACCTTTCCCCGAGGCTTTGACAAAATGTCCACGACCTGTACATCAGTCTCAATGTGATGGAGCCTCCTTGCTCATCAACTTACCATATCCCAGATAAGGCAGTGTCTGATGTTTATCTTCTGGAGCAATTATCAAATACCGGATTCCTCAATAATCAAATCCCCCTTCCGGTTGTCACAGAGAATCACAGTGGTATTCATCATGTGTACAAACAGCGCACTGAAGAGCTTCCATAACTAGGCAGCTTCATACAAGATCATACTCGTAGCTATGTATACGGTCTCAACGGTGCTTATAGCAACTAACTTTTGCTTCCTGCTCATCCATGATATCGAAGCAGAACCTGCGCTGAGAAGTGCTCTAGTGATCCTCCACACTGCGTGCCCAGTCAGCGTTCGAATAATCATGCACCTTCATATTTCTGGCAATGTATATGAATCCATGAGAGATTTTGCCCCGAAGATATGTCAGAAGATTCTGAGGACCAATCCAGTGAGGCTCAACCAAATATGAGCTCACCGTGCTAACTGCAAAACATATATCCGGACGGAAGTTCACCAAGAACATCAATGCAAATGAGTTTATGGAACTCAAAGGCATTTCTCAAATCTGGTTTGGCATCATCACCATATAACTTTTGAAAGTTAAGATCCTCGAGGTAGTCATGAGCTTGCAGTTTACCATTCCACATCTGGAATCCAACTCCCTCTTACTTCTACAAATGAGAGGGTCTGCACCTATTTGAAATAGGTCATCCTCAGAAGGTGTTGGTATGAGAGGTCTATCATCCACAACCTTCAAACAGTGGTTTGGATTGACTTTACTCTTAGTGAATCTCAGCTTCGTCTGACAGCTATCAATCCTCTCATTCTATGCCTGGGGAATTTTTCCTCAAGCCATAGACGACTTTCTTCCACCTACATACGTGAGATCCATGATCATGAATATCAAACCCCTCGGGTTGTTCCAAACCCTTGAACTTGCTACATGAGGGGAATGGTCCCCTTGTAAGATTTTCCTTTGGTACATATCAGACATGTACTTTCATGCTCTTTTTGAATTCAGGCATCCTTGTCACCATTTGACTCACATACCTCCGGTGCTACGTGTCAATGGACATGTTCCCCACTGGACTTCCTACAACTTGATACAACCCTGAACTCAAAAACATTTTTGAAAATTCTATTTTCAGACACGTACCTTTCCATCGATGAGTGCCACCCTGTAACCTTTGACTTTCATTTCTGAGATGGACACCAGGTTCTTCTTGCAATTAGGTACATCAAAAATATTCTTGTAAATGAATAGAGTTACCCTCATTTAATTGAAGGGTAACATTCCATACACTCTTTCTGGGATAGGAGGCATCAAATCCAAGTATGATCCCACGATTGTTTCCGTCTCTACCAAATTTGAGAGAGCACCCTTCTATCCGATGAGGTGCCTTGAAGCACTATGATCAATAAGCCAGATTCCCAAAGAATCCGAAGGAGAGGGCCAATACAAGAAACACTTCTTTATCTTATCAGAAACAACATTTGATTCTTCATACCTGGGGTTCCTTGTTTTCTCTAAAGAGTCAGCCATTTCCTTGATGACCTGCATTACCTATCATCCCTTTGATCATTGAAGATCTCCCTGGAATGATTGTTATCATCATCAAGTGACGTGTCCCTACCTCAGACACTTCTTTGCATAATGGTTGAACTTATTGCAACCAAGGCATGTGCCTTTCCTTCCACCCTTAGATTCAGAATTCCCAACGAAGTGATCTTTAGGTAGGCCATCATAAACTGCCATTGTGCCATTCTGATAATATTCTCTGCTTTGACTTCACTCTCGGTGAATTTGAAGAGGGATGAGGAATCCACTGATCCTTTTGTACTTTCCCAACTGTCTTCGATGATTGCTCTTTCACTCTTGCTTGGGCATTATCTTCACCTCAACTCTGATACCATGTTAATTTTAGGTATGTTCTATGCTTAGAGCAATTTATTTCAATTTTCAAAGTTAGCTCAATATCTTTTCCAGATTAGAAATCACATCAGCATTAAGGTAAACTGTAGATAGAACATAAACGTAAATCGCAGAAGACAAGCCAAGACAAGAGGACACAAGATGTGGCGCTAGCTAGGGACAAACCCCAATGTGGGGAAACCCTTGATCAGTTCTTCTTATATGTTTTTCAATAGTTCAGTAGAGAGAGAGAGATAGTACATTTACAACAGAAGTCAAAACTTTGACTTATCTAGATAAGAGCATAGATCATCTCTAAGAAGATGATACATGAGATTAGTTGAAGCCATTCTGCTTCAACCGATTCTCCAAGGTGACTCATTCACCTGTCATTGTGTTTCGTTTCATCATCATGCTACACCTCACTGTGCTGCACCATGCTGCACCCATCATCACTACGCTGCATCTTATCATGCTTCATTAATCATGATTGTACCCATCACTATACTGCATTATGTGCCATTGTTGCACCATGTTGCCATACTGACCTATGTGCTTTCTGCACTTTTCTTGCTTGTTGTCCCTTGCTTTCTTGTTGCCCCTAGCATGCTTGTTGTCCTTAACATGCTTGTTGTTGCATGCTAGCTATCCCTTGCATGCTAGCTGTAACATTGCATGCTTGGTGTATTTGCTGCTAAGTACCATACAATTGTCCCAATGTTAGTTAGTTGTCCCTTGCATGCTGCTCTCCTTCGGAGACAAATGCTTTGGCTGTTCCGAAAGTTCCCGGAAGTTCCGATAGTTCCCAACAGTTCCGATTGTTCTAGCTGTTCTCAATAGTTTCGACAATTTCGGCAGTTCCAGCAATTCCGGTTATTCCCGGCAATTCGGGTAATTCCGGCTATTCCTGGCAGTCCCGACAATTCTAGCAGTTCCGGCAATTCCCAGAAATTCCCGGTAGTACCGGCTTTTCCTGGGTGTCCCAACAATTCCGATAGTTCTGACAATTCCGATAGTTCTTGGCAGTTCCAGAAGTTTTGGCAATTCCGGCAATTCTAGCAGTTTCGACAATTCAGGCAGTTTCGGCAATTCCAATAGTTCCGGCAGTTTCGGCAATTCCGACAGTTCCGACAGTTTCGGCAATTCCGGTAGTTCCGGCAATTTCGACAATTCTGGCTTTTCCTGGTAGTTCCTGTAGTTTTGGCTTTTCCCGACTGTTCCCGGCAGTTTCAGCGATTCCAACAATTCCTACAGTTCGAGAATTCCGACAATTCCGGTTATTCCTGGTAGTTCCGACAATGCCGACTTTCCCGACAGTTCCGGTAGTTCTGGCTTTTCCCATCTGTTCCTGGCATTTCCGATAGTTCCGGCAGTTCCAGTAGTTCTAGCTTCTGCCCTTAGGATCTCTCCTTATACTAAAACCCAAAGACAAGTAGAGAGGAAGAGATCCCAAGTGTGTTAAAATGACTTGAAGGCCACCTCTATTTATACTGAAACGTTGAGCACAAGTGGGGTTTATTTGGTTGCTGGCTGACCTTAACAAATTGTCCCATAACACAAATAAATTCACATCTCTATGAATACTTATCGGAATCGGATGATCTTTAGATCAAATCCTACACCTCTCGATGAGAGGGATCTAAGAAAAATATCATCTTCCATTAATAAGATGACCCACATGGAGTTTGGCCCTAGTTGCCAATTTTAAAATCCTTATTCTTGGGTTTGCTTGCTCCTTCCTTTTGTAACTACAAAAATCTGATCATTGATGTCCATATAAAAGGAAATCCATATATTGAGATACATGGGTGGCAACCATTGTACTCACCAGTTCTTAGGAAAATCTTTTCATTTGCATGTTAGGTTCCTCCTTAACCGTGACTTGGTGCCAACTATCTCACATTCTGAGATTGCTTCACAATTTTTCCCCTTAATAGAATATTGAACATCTCCTACAACATTGAGTCAAATACGAGTACCTACAACTGTGGTACATATTCCAGTTGTTCATTCCAAAAATTGATCCTACATGCTCTCCATGCATGACAGGGAGGACTTCATGTGTTACAAAATGTATTCTTAAATAACCTGCCTAAGTCTAGGCATTACAAATTGGACCAAAAACTCGGGGGTGTCAGGTACAACCGATCATGCATCCTTCCAACATTATATCTTTTTAATTCAAGTATGACAAGTATTTGAGTGTTGTACAACAACATCAAGTTTAGCTTCATGATGTGCCAAAAACACAAGCCAATAAAAGAAACTATGTTTGCTTACTAGGGTTATCACCTAATGTCGATCCTGGTTGCGAGAACTCATTCCATTCATCTTCTATTCTAACTCTACAACGTTAGATATAAGTAGAGTCTAGATATTTAAACTTCCATTATCTACATTGGATTTTAGCCAAATAATCAATTCTAGCAATCAAGCAAGCGACTATACAAAATGTATGCTTAAATAACTTATGTAAGGTTAGCCATTACAATTTAGTCCAAAAACTTGAGGGTGTCAGGTACAATTAATGATGGAACACCTGCAACATTACATCATTTCAATTCAGGTACAACAAGTATTTGAATGTTGTGCAATATCAAGGTTAGCCTCATCATGTGCCCTAAATATCAACGTGTAGAAAAACTATGATTACTTACTAGAGTTATCGCTTAATGTTAATCCATTGTGCTAGAGTTCATTCCATTCAAATTTTGTACGAACCCTACAACCTTATATTTAAGTATGGTATAGATATTTATGCTTCCAATATCATTGTATTTTAGCCAAATGGAAAACCCTTAACAATCAAAAATCGACTGAATTATGGCATCCATAATTAAGTGACTCAACACTTCTTTCTAACACTTACAAATCTAATATGTATTGAAGCATATCTAAACAACATCTGGAAAGTGCAACATTTGCAACTTTCTTTTGAGATCAAGGTCTACGCAAAAGGAAGTGCGAATTGCTGAGGGGTCATTTTCTGGAGTTGAAATCCGCTGTGGGGTTAGGAAAAATCCTCATAATAATTTTTCCAATGATTCTCTCAGACTGGATTGCGAGTTTGACATCCAAATTATTGTACTTAGTTTTTCTACTGCAAATAATAATATAAACCCTCAACTGTTGCAACCGGTTCGCCCACATTGGGTTTTATTAGGGACATTCATCCAAAAATAGCGACATCATTTTTATGTGTGCACACTAGAATTTCTCAGTTTCCAGTGCATTTATTTTCCATAGTATTTGATTGGTGTAAATTGCAATTGTGAATTATTCGTGACTCGGGAAATGAATGCTATCTATGTGTCTTTTCCCTCTCCTTTTCTAACTTTGAAATGAGCCAAAAACCTAATCTTCAACGACTAAGATCTAATCATGAGATCAATGGCTTTATTTGAATTAAATTATTAAGTGACACACTTTATTCACTTTATTAATTAAAAGTCACTTTAATGAAAAATGTTCACTTAATTAATTAATTAATAAAGTGAACTTGTAGAAAAAAAGATAATATACATTTAATGATGATTTCCATAAGTAGAGACGCTCGTGAAAATACCATCCTAGGCTACAAACACTAACACTCCCTCTTAGCAAGGAAGGTATTTTCCACCAATGGCTCTATTTGAATTAAATTATTAAGTGACACACTTTATTCACTTTATTAATTAAAAGTCACTTTAATGAAAAAACGTTCACTTAATTAATTAATTAATGAAGTGAACTTCTAGAAAAAAAGATAATATACATTTAATGATGATTTTCATAAGTAGAGACGCTCGTGGAAATACCATCCTAAACTACAAACACTAACAGTCCCTCTCAGTGAGGAAGGTATTTTCCACCGCTCCAAGCTTGTGTCAGAACTAGACAAACTTGCCCTTCACCAAGGACTTGGTGAAAATGTTTGCCAATTTCTCCTCTGTAGATATATGTTGGAGCTTTTATTTGGCCGCCATGTACTCTACCTCAGATGAACTTAGTGCTATTGAGGTTTGCTTCCTACCGAATCAGGAAATAACTACTGACCCCAAACTAAAGTAGCACCCAAAGGTGCTCTTCTGATTTATATCACTGCCTTCCCAGTTTGAATCTGACTACCCCTGCAACCTAACACTATCTCCACCAAGATATTGCAATACATATCCTAATGTTCTTTGAAAATATTCGAGGATGTGCTTTGCTGCAATCCAATGAACTGCCCTTGGTTCCACTATGAATTGGCTCAGAGTGTTAACAACAATGCTGATGTTTGGTCGAGTGTTGACTAAATACATCAATGAGCAAGTCAACTGGCTGTACTATCTAGAGCTAGCCAACTCTAAAACTAAAGAATCAATACTCTTCAAATTGGTCACCATCAGAGTGGCCTTTAGAAATCCCTCCTCCATCTTGAATCTCTTTACCATCTCTAGAGTGTACTTCCCTTGTTCAAGGAGGAATTCTCTTGGTTTGCTATCAAACCTCAAGTCCTAGAAAGATGTATCGGCTCAATATCCTTCATTTGAAATTCTAATGCTAGATCTGACTTGCAACCTGCATTATTCTCTCTACACCTGTTAGAATGAGATCGTCCACATACAACACCAAAATGAGGGTCTTAGATCCAACCAACAAGAAGTATCGGTCGGTATTTCTCTCACTCTAGGTCAAGCCTTTTCCCTACAGATAGTTGTCAATCCTGGCATGGCTCTAGGCGTCTGTTTGTGTCCATATAGGGATTTACAAAAAACCGATTGACTTGGAAGAGAGGGTTTGATTTTAGTTTCTGTAGCATTGGATGTGTTCTAGCCACAGGAGAGGCTTGAATGCATGAGATCTCCAATACTGAGAAATCGTTTCTGGAAATTCCACCTAGAAGTGTCTCAATTAGATTATTAACCGTTTTTTAAATATTTCCTAAGTCTAAACTTAGGGAATATGGTTAATTAATCAACATTAATTGAGATAAGGTGTCAATCATATACAAACTCACTCGGATCGACTCCAACATGATCCTAGTGATTGATTAAGATTAAATCTTGGTCGTTGGTGCTTCAACAATGGATTATAAGAGGAATTCGATGGGCACTTAGAGAATATGCACCAGAGTCACTTGGAAAATTCGATTTTGCAGAGTAGCGGTAGATAGTTGTCGTAGAGTTCGAGCTTCAGTGAGGCAATAGAGATAGTGAGGGGTAGGGACAGTGATTCAAAGGATTTTTTCTAGATCTGGAGAGGCAACAGCAAGAGGGCCGAGTTATTCCCAGTTTGGCAAGGCAGAGGACTACATAGTTGCTTTAGTTCGATTTGCTGGAGAGAAAGTAACTCTCATTTCCAGAGGTCGGGCAGAGGGTCCAAAGTGCAAGAGAGGTGATTTCCTCAGTAGAGACAACTAGAAAGACTTCATCAGAGGCAAGTTAAATGCTTGACGTCGTAGGGTCTATGTAGAGCAATGTAGAGGTTGACGCAGAGGGTCTAGGAGGCCAAGTTTTTTGAAGGAATTTATGTTGGGATTGCTTGTGGAAGAAGGATAATTCCCTTAAAATAATATTACACAAATTTTCTTGTTGTTGGATTTCCAGTTCCATGGATTTTACTCAGAATTCAATGTTGCTTAGTAATAAAAACCCTCAGTTCTTGCACCGGTTTTCCCAAGTTGGGTTTTTTCTGGGGACTTTTGTCCAAAAATAACAGTGTCATTTTTATTGTGCGCTAGTATTTTCTCAGTTTCCAATGCTATTTATTTCTGCAGTTTTATTTGCGAAGTTCATTTGTGAAGGTTGGAGTCTGATTAATTTGATATTTTGCCTAACAAATAAATTTTAAATTAATGAACAATTAGAAGAATTAATTCCAGTTGCTGCAATAGGATTTCAGTTTTGGAATTTTCACATTTGAGCCTTGTTGAGGGACCTCAGATGGTTGATTCCAGGAGGATTTCATCTGCATTATGGGATGAGGTTCAAAATGATGAGCCTTGGTATAGACGAGTCAATAGGGAGATTGAGGAGTCTAAGGAGACAACAGAGTCTGTTGTATGGCTTGAGGATCTAGATTTGGAGAGATTAGTCAAGGACAAGGGTAGGATAGGGTCCTATCCCCCATTCTTGAGATAAATTTCAAACAAATATGGAGGGGTCATTTAATGAGCTAGAGGACCATATCTAGCATCAGATAGAGTATATTCAAGAGAGCAGGGCACATCTTTAGGAGGTGAAGTTGGATATGGAGTGTGGAGAGGTAGTTCTCAATACTACTCGACTTCATCTTCTCTGTGAGCTCTTGGAGATGGGTTCATCGTCAATTGCTCAGGGTGGTGAGTATAGAGATATGTGGAGTGCCTAGCAGAGGTACTTCTTGGCAGAGAAGATTTGAGATGGTGGATGTTTTTCTAGAGATGTTTGGGGCGACATTAGGATGTGATGTGTTTGCACTTATTTGGATGGCGTGAGCTCTTGTGGAGTTGGTGCTATGATCAGATTAGCTACCTAATAATGACACAAGGGGATCCAACACATGTTATTCTTATGAGAGCAATTGTAGTTTCATCTGATTGTTTTAGTGTTAGGAAATGATCATTCATCACATGATTCATGTAGTTTGATAGGAGGTTGTTTGATGGCATGAGATGTTAGTTTGATGGATCGTCTTATTAAGGATGAAACACCTTTCCAAATGGATGAATTTCTAGGGGAGTTCGTTGTTGAGGACAACAACATCTTTGAAGTGGGGGAGGATGTTAGGCCCTTATGGTTGAGCCCCCACAAGCACCACAAGTTCGGCTAGTTGAGTCACAAAACTAGATAGGCATCACATGATTCGTATCTATTGTGTAACATTTTGGGGTTTCTTAATCAAGAGAGTCAAGACTTCCATGCCCATGATCTAGTGAGACGATTGAGAGGAGTGTGCCCAAGTGCAATGAGTTGAGTGGGGATGAGTTGGCTCAAGTGTTGAGCGCTCGCCCAAATTTGATGTTTCTCGTACGATGGACTGAGTTTGCTAGGTCGTGCGAACTGAGCCCACGCATCGCCACATTGGAGATTTCACCATGCATGGATCAACTTCATGAGAAGGGAAGTTGACACAAATATTTGTAGTGTTGGCTAGTGAGATGTGAAGGGTCGGCTAATTGAAGTGACGCGTTGATTATGTGAGACACGTCCTTTCAAATGACCATATGACGTATATATATTAAGAGTTGTGTAACTGAGTTGGAAGGCAAGAAGCATGACTTGGGAGGCAAGTTCACAAGGCAAGGCGAGACGAGTAGTACACAACTCAGAATTGTGTCACAAGTCCGAGCCATGAATGAGAGCAAAACTGAATTTGAGGTTCGCTCTACCCTCATGGCTAAAGTAGATAACCAAACCAAATTGATAGAAGTTGGAGAGGAGGTTCTATGAATGAGTTGGACGAGAATAGTAGTTGAGGGATTGGAATTGTAATTGTAGTAGCATATCAAGATGTTTAGGCATCAATATTCTTTAGTTTTGTTAGCATTAGAGTGGCCATCCCTCTGCTATCCACTGTCCTAAATCACTTCAGCATCTCTATAGTGTACTTCCCTTGTTGATGGAGGATCTCATTTGGTTGATGCTAAACCATAAGTCCTAGAAACTAATGCGTTGACCCAATTTCCTTCATCTCAAATTATGACACTAAATCCGAATTCCAATTTACATTAGTATCTCTACACTTGTGAGAATGAGATCGTCCACATACAATACCAAAATGAGGGTCTTAGATGGAACCAAGGAGAAGTATAGGTTGGGATTTTCCTTACTCTTGTTGTAGCCTATGGCCTGTAGATAGCTATCAAACCTTTCATGCTAGGCTCTCAGTGCCTATTTGAGTCAATATAGGGCTTTCTTAAGCTTGCATACTCGTTGAATGTAAGACTTAACCCTCCCCTTTGGCATTTTCTCTCGTACATCATCCTGAGTCTTCCACAAGTGATTCCCTTAGCCCTCATCTTGAGTCTTCTAGAAGTGTTTCCCTCACCCCTTTTATTATGATCTCCAATGACAATGGGCCCTTTCACCTCCCTAGGCACGAGTTAAGGAAGAACCATCGACTAGATGCATCCCTCCTTCCTCCTCATACCCCCATGGTTGTGAATACAATCACTCCATTGAACAACCAATGTGTTTTCCCTTTTCGGCATCTACGAAGCATAATATTATGAGTAGTGATTGTGATAGGGAGTTCCTAAGGGTGATCATTCATTCCACCATCGTGTACTTAGAGGGAAAGCCCCACACTTCTGGATTGACTTATTTTCCTTCTCCTATGACTTCCTCTTACCTCGCATGGAAATCATATTTTCCCTCCTCCCACCTGCTTCATCTTCCATGTGATTGTGCCTGCATTCATGTTGGGATTTGTTGCACATGTATTCACATAGGCAGGCATGTGTATATTGACTTGATGATATGTTGGTTGCACCGCCTTTATGGTTACACTTAGCTTGACATTGTATTATATGCATGTTAGGGTAGGATGTATTGCATACTGATTTTATCATTAGAATTGTCATCATATGATATTTCTCATAATAGATTAGTTGCATTTAGATTAAAATTGCATATTTTTTGTTTTTTCGTTGATTTTATGGCCTAACACCTATGTTGCACAAAACTTCTAGGAACCTGGTGTTTCGAGCCTTACTTGTACTCGAAACTCTGAAACTTGAACATCATGTAATCATCTATGAGAGTTAATAAAGACTTATTTTTCCTTATAAATTGTCATCTATGGGGCTTATTCCCTTTTTTCTTGCAAGATAATGTGTTATTCACATATTTATTTATATATATATTTTTCTATATACATATATGATGTTTCGATTGACGTTTCCATTTTTGGGAGGTGGCTTTTCTGAACGCTCCCATTTCGGAAAGTCTAAAACGTTTCGGCATTTCGTGCAACTTAGCCTAACACTAAGCATGGGTGATCGTAAGACACCGAAAAAACATGTTGCACTGTGTGCTTAGTCTTTGATATGTGAAGATAACAGGTCTACGATAACCAAGAGATTGTTGGTGTTCTCATGACCTCCCGTTCGAGTAGCTTTGTGAACTTTTTTGAGAGATCATGTCCCAGTTGGAGCCAAATGTTACCCACCACTTGTGGGTAGTATATATGGGATAATTTTTTTCTCCTAGATGATCCTCACTCGGCAACCAACAGCCTCTTGTAGCCCCCAGATAGCTCGATGTGCCATTTGCTTCGCCATATGAGCCATCCATGTGGTCCCTCGCCCATCTGTTATGAGTGTATGTTTGAAGGTGGGCCTCCCGACCCCAAAGGTATGGCTTTTCATTGGTAGATTCGAGTAGTTTTCATTGTCATGAGCACTTTTGGGCATGAATTGGTAGGGGGATTTGGCGAAAAGAGTGGGTTAGTCTTGTATTCTTGTCTACATTGCTCGATTTCGTGGTTACCCTTCTGTCCTAGTCCTATAAGATCTCCTTTACTGGCCATTAGCTTTAAGGATGACACTACATGGGGAATTCCCGATTTTGGTTGCATGGTCCTACTTCCCAACACCACCTACATTACAACCCTTCCACTCATTTGAGCCCCATTCATCTCATTTCTCGTCTGAGTCCACATGTGTCCACTGGGTCCACATAAGGTTAGCCTCTCCCTCCCCTTGTCCACACCTTGGGTCGGGCTTGGAACGATGCCTCGAAGGTTGATGCAGCTAAAAAGAAAGTAAAAAGCATAATTGCACCACTCTCAACAGGAAATGTACCACAAAATGCAAAAGATGGTAGGGACGTACAAATTTAGCACATGGGCAAAAGCCAAACATGAGCTCTACCCCTTATTCACGGCCATTACCCTAGTTCCAATGGGCCCTAGATGAGCCCCCTCCATTATTAAGGGACCCATGATTGTCCCAACCCTTAGTGGGTGATGAACTGTCCCAACTCAAGGGGATATCCACTGCTATATATTACACATGCTTTTCATCCCTCGGAGCCCCAAGCAACTATGAAGAAAAATAAAAAAAGGCAAAAGGCTTATGAAGAAGGGTGGAAAAAAATCGCTGAGGTAACTCATATACCACGATTTGCTCCCTCCTACACTCATATACCCAGGTGTGGGCTTCTTTTGTTATAGCTACCCAATGTACCTCAACATGTCTGGATGATTCCCCTGATCCCCACTCCATTTCATCATTATATCATTTGCCACCAACCTCTTAAAATATGTACTATGGACATGCTACCCCCTTTAGAGGTTGAACCACCTAATAGGTTCCTTGGGTAACCCCATTTTGAGCTTGAAGCCACTTGTACTTACTAGAGTCCACTATGGAAGGGCATGCCACCATGAAGTGCCCCATTGATCCCATAACTTGTAAGCATTATTACTTTATTATTCTAATGATTGGTTGTATTGGAGGGCAAGAGGACACATCAGATCTTATATAGAATTGCAGGTGGGTCTTCATTTAGGGCTTGGTCTCCCTATACGAGGTCCTAGCTCTCGAGAGGGCCACATTAATGCTTGTATGGTGAGCGTTGAGAGTCATGGGTCTCCACGATAGCATATATTACTTAATGAATCCCCAACAATGTTAATTGATTGCTCGTGTTCCAACTTTTGGATGACGATAATGCACCTGGTCCACCATGCCCAGCCGACTCCACAGTTGCACCATACACTTGGCAGATGTTCCCGCTGCAAATGGAGGGTTTATGTCATCACTTTAGCCCTTATAGATGGTTTACAGGCATATTTGATCCACTTGGAGACCCATGACGTTGTCCTTGTGCCCCCACACCCACTTGGGAGCACCACAGGATTTTGATTGGATAAGAAGGGGCCAACCACTTGTCCACTATGTTTGGAGTCCTTTTATTCATTATGGCACCCCTTGGACTTCATCAGACCTCCTCAAAGGCCCAACAACATCACTTTGTTGATCATTTGACCCTCTTGAGAGGCTTATCTTTACATTATTCAGCTAGTTGGTGGGCTTGTCACCAAAGGTTTTGTTATTATGCACATTATTTTATTTTAGGGGATAAATTAGGCCCAATTAACTAAATCAAATTCATTAGGAAGTGTATAAATGGATGTGAGGTGATTCTTTTCTCTTATCATCACTTGGATTGGATCAGTCTCTATTGTGAGTTTTTCACTATTCTTTTTGGAGCACAAAATTGCATGGATGGATGAATTTTGATGTTTGGATCTCTTCATTTTTTTCTTGGATCTTTTATATTGGCATATCATGATGATTTGATATACTTGTTCTCACATGTAAGTGCTCTTTTAATGCTATTTTTTCTTTTTCTTATGTCACATGCATGTCGCTGGGGAATTTCGCTATACTAGGTTGAAATTTGTTGCTTTTCTTGTGTGAAATGGTGGAAATTTGTCTTTTATTACTGTTGCATCATGTCATGGGCCATGTTTGAATAAGTGAATGTTCCTAGAGATATTTTGTTAAAATTTTATCTTGATAAGTCGTCACACATTTCATATCGAAGTATAAATACCTTGAAGTGATTGTCCCATGGCCTAATTGCCATGCGAAATTGTTATAGAGTCCTCCTTGACCAAATGAAATCATTCCAAGCATTGGCATTATCTTGAATCCATTTCTTCCAAAGGATTAAGCATTAGTCCTCCATAGGTGATCACTAGAAAGCGTAATATTTATCACCTCTCCCTCTTTCTTCTAGGCCTAGCCTCCATAGTGGACCTAGGGGTTGACACAAGTTACCCATAAAAAAAATTCGATCTCCTAGCCTCTACTGTGTTCTTGTGTCTCATAGGAGACCTACAAAGTTGAAGCCATTCCGATGGTGGGATCTCGAGATACTTCAAGCCCTAGCTCCGAAATTGTTTATTTCCCTTTGATTACTTTGGCTAGTGACCTCATTGGGATAATTATATTAAGATTGTTGAATATTCTTCCTTTGATCCCCTTATTCTCCTCAATTAGGTCAAGAATACCATTGATTTATCAACTCCACCCCCTTGACCTAATTTTGGGTCCACTTGATCCCGTGTGGTCCCACAATATTTTGAAGATAATTTCACAAAGGGCACTTGGAATCCAAGTTTTCACAAGGATCTCTTGGACTAGGCCCCTCCTTCACAAGTCCTATTTGCAAACCCTAGCCCTTGAAATTCACTTGGCCTTTCTTAGAGAGCTTTACACCTTGCTTCTCAAGTAAGCAAGCCACAAAATTGAGTCTCTCTTGTGAATAGTCCATTAGGAATCACTCTTTTCCCCTTCATTGACTTATTCATCTAGTGATTCCCTTCATACCGTGTCTCCTCCCATTGGTGAAAGGCTATAAAGAGTAGGGAGCATTTTCTGAGATGACAGTCGGTTGTTGCTCCATTGTTTTCCTTGACCTAGTAGTTGTCCCATTATGATCCCCTCCTAGAACCCCTGCTAGTTTGAGCGGTAACATTTTGGTGCCGTTTCCGAGGACACAAGACTTATGTTTTGTTCTCCATACAACATATTGACATATCATTATTGGTGACTCCATTGGAAGAACGAAGGCCTAGTCCTTCATTGAACTTCAAGGTCAATGCTTGTAGGGTGAAGCAAGCTTTTTATAGGCATCTTTAAGGGCACCTTGGGGCTCCTACATAATTTATATGTATATCTCAAATAGGGTGTCTTTATTTGATGATTTTCCCACTTTGGACATCACTAGCATACCTGGGAACCCTAATCATGTCACAGGGAGGATGGTACGTGGGGTTCCCGTTGTGAAAATTTTTGAATCTACACATCAGAAATCGTACTGCAACCACTGGTTTATCATCTCGTGGTTGTTTTTACATTCAACAAGTTATTTAATAATTTAAACAAAGATGAAAACACTATTGTAGACTACACGTACATACAGATCATGCACTGAAAATAGAACGAGACAAATACACAAGGGACACCGTTATTTTTGGATAAACGTCCTCGGAAAAACCCAATGCGGGAAAACCGGTGCAAAATATAGAGGGTTTGTAATATTAAGCAAGCAAAATCTGAGTACAACATGTTGCCTCTGACACCTTGCGGGAAAACCGGTGCAACATATAAAGGGTTTGTATTATTAAGCAAGCAAAATCTGAGTACAACATGTTGCCTCTCACACTGCCTAACCTTTCAGAGAAATCTCGGCAGCAAGAAATACATACGAGGGTTTACCTCGTTCTCCAAGTTACAACTGATCCATTGAATGGCTAACTCCGGAAAGCACTGCGAAATGCCAGCACAATCTTCTCTGTGTGGGCCAGCCTCTTGCCTCTGGGAGACTGTCACTCCTCTGCTGGATCGATTTTCTCACACGAGCTTCGACTTCAACCCTCTCGACTCAGAACATCGAACACCCAACGAAATCTCGAAATTTGGATGATTATCTCGCACTGCCACTGCAAGAACCCCCTTGGCCTGCGTTAGCTCTACGTGAGCCCCTTTCTGGGTTGTGTAGGCCTCTGCGCTGCCTCTTTGCCTGGTACTCATTGGCTCAGAACTCCTTTCTGATCCAACTCTTTGCTACTGCCCCTCTCACTGCAATAGATCACTTGTTCAAATTTCTCAGCAAACCTTGTCCCAGAAAAATCGAACTGATTGATCTCTTAAGTGTCTCTCTAACAGAGCCTCAACCCTCCTCTTATACTTTAACTGTTGATAAATCAATGGCCAAGATTAAGTCCCTAATCAACAGCTAAGATTAAAACAGACTTGATCCTTTTCACTTAGAAGTTTCTCACCCTCATCCTTCCCCTTCTTCTGGGGGCAATGAGTGGCGAAATGTCCAAGTTTCCCACACTTGAAGCATCTGACCTTGGAAATATCCTTCTTCTTTCTCTTTTGTTGCCCTTGTTGTCTCGACGATGCGAGAGCCACATCCTCCTCCTCCTTGACCCGGGCTCCTTTGTGGCCACTCCCTCCCTTGGTCAACCTCCTGATATCTTCTTGTCGAAGAGCTGCCCACATCTCCTTGCAACTAGGGAGAGTCGCTCTTCCCAAGGTACTTTGGACAAATGTCTCCCAGTCCTCGCTGACTGCATTTAGGGAAGTCTTGACCATGAACTCAGGATCTAGTGTAGACCCCACAGAAGTCAACTAGTTGCAAATCCCTTGAAACATGAGGAAGAAGGAATCTATCTCTTCTCCTTTCTACATCTGGTACTGTCTTCGCTGATTTTTTAATAGCATCTTCCATTGGATGAAAGTGCCTTGGTATAAGGTTGTCAGCGCCTCTCACATGTCCCTTGCTATTTCCTTCTCAACAATGTGTGGCACTACATGATCCTTGACCTCATCTAGGATCATGCACTTAGCCTTTGCCTAGGCCTCCTTGTACTTCTTTAACGGATCAACGTTGACCGAAACAACAACCACTTTCAAGGCATAGTCCTTGATGCGATGTTTGTCTAGGATTGCCAGGATCTTGGCCTTCCAGATGAAAAAATTGGATGCTCCATCCAATTTGTCCTGATCCCTCATTCCATTGACTGTTATCTCTACTCGACAAATATAGGACTCTTTCTCTTGTCCCTCTCCTACTGTTAATCCAACAAGAGTCGGATCTGGATTTATTCGGTGCTAGAAATCCTCTAAGGAACAAGCTCCTCTAGACTCCCTCTGAGTCCTGATTTTCTTCACGGAAATCCTCCGACCAAATGTGGAATCACTCCTCTCCAATACTCCTTTGCTACTGCAACCTGGATCTAGAATTCTTTGGCTAGAAATCTGTGAAGGGAGTGACTCTACCTCGGCTTTGTCTCCACAGACACTGTTATACATCAATAGCGACAACGTCCCACCAGCTCCTTAGATCGAATCTACACTGCTCCTCCAGCTTCGACAACTGACTGATTTGAGCCTCTCAAGTCTTGCGCAGTCACTGCGTGAGCTAGATCAGCTCCTCTTGGCCACTGCATCACTCTTTCCTGGTCCAAAAAGATGGCGTGGCTCTGCGTGAGTCTAATTTTCTTCTACGCTGGCCTAGATAGCTGACGCAGTTATTGCGTGGGCTCCACCCAGCGACTACGTCAACCTCACCCGGCTCAGAATGCTGACGCATTCACTACGTGAGCGTCTGCGTCATCTCTTCTGCACTACGTCACTCTCACTCAGCGTGCCTGGCTCTGGAACATTGCTGTCACTGGGGACAGTTGCCTCTTTGTAGCGGATTTGTTGGATCTCCCAACTGATAGCTTCAATATCCTATGATTTGCAACCCTTTGATACCCTGTGAAAATCTCTGAATCTACACATGAGAAATCCTACTGCAATAACTGGTTTATCATCTCCTACTTGTTTTTACATTCAACAAGTTATTTAACTATTTAAACAATGATGAAAACATGATTGCAGAATACACATACATACAAATCATGCACTGAAAATATAACAAGACAAATACACAAGGGACACTGTTATTTTTGGACAAACGTACCCGGAAAAACCCAACGCGGGAAAATTGGTGCAACATATAGAGGGCTTGTATTATTAAGCAAGCAAACTCTGAGTACAACAGGTTGCCTCTCACGCCGGGTAACCTTTCAGAGAAATCTCGGCAGCAAGAAATACATATGAGGGTTTATCTCGTTCTCCAAGTCACAATTGATCCATTGAATGGTTGACTCTGGCAAGCACTGCGAAAATCCCAACACAATTTGGTTTGTATGGGCTAGCGACTTGCCTCTGGGAGACTGCATCACGTCTCTATTAGATCGATTTGCTCACAGGATCTTCTACTTCATCCCTCCCTACTCAGAACATTGAACACCGAGCAAAATCTCTAACTCCGGACGATTATCTCGCATTGCCACTGCAAGAACCCTCTTGGCTTGCGTCAGCTCTGCACGAGCCTTTTACTAGGTTGTGTAGGCCTCTGCGCTGCCTATCTGATGCTATTTTTGCCTCTCTTCTTGGTACTCGTTGGCTCGGAACTCTTTTTTGATCCAACTCTCTGCTACTGCCCCTCACTTCAACAGATCACTTGTTCGATTTTCTTAGCAAACCTCCCCCAAAAGAAATCGAACTGATTGATCCCTCAAGTGTCTTTCCAACGGACCCTCAATCCTCCTCTTATACTTTTCTTGTTGATGAATCTACGACCAAGATTAAGTTGCTAATCAACGGCTAAGGTTAAAACAAACTTTATCCTCGTCATTTAGAAGTTTCTCACCCATATTCTTACTAATACTCATTAATATTTTTATTTTCCTAAGTTTAGAATTAGAAACTCATTAAAAATATTAATTATTTTAATAACTCCTCATCCAAGTGGAATTTCTCCAAACAATTTCTGGGTTTTGGAGATCTCATGTGTTCTAGCCCTTCCACAAAATTTCAGAGCTAGAGCACAACTGATGGTACCCCAAATAAATTTTGATGGTGATCCACTCTCTATAATTGACCATGTAGAAAGATTTGATGCACATGCTTCAAAAGAGAAAGTGGTTGACCATGATGTCCTTATTTTGTTGTTCATGGGATCTCTGGGTGGTCATAACTCATGGTTGCATAATCATGAACCTAGGAGCATCTCATCTATTGAGGAGTTCATTGATGAATTTCTCAAACATTTTCAAGTATACCTTGCATTAAGAATTCAAGAGGAAGCCTTCATCGAGCATCATCATGACATTGAGAATCTAAGTAATGAGTAGGAAGACGAGTCCTCCTTGGGTGCAGATGATGAAGAAGATAATTTTGAGAACACATATGTTGAGAAGAATGAATCTATGAAAAGTGAAGTTGAGAATAACCTTACCTTTCTCAAGGATATTACTCTCGATGATTTTCCTTTTGAGAAACTATGTTTACCTATTAGGCTTATCACCTAATAAAAGAAACTATGTTTTCTTATTAGGCTTATCACCTAATAAAAGAAACTATGTTTTCTTATCAGGCTTATCACCTAATGTCAATCCTGTTTGCGAGAACTCATTCCATTCATCTTCTATTCTAACTCTACAACATTACATATAACAACCATCTAGATATTTAAGTATCCATTATCTACACTAGATTTTAGCCAAAAGTGCAACTCTAGCAATCAAACAAATGATTGTACAAAATGTATGCTTAACTTGAGTTAGTTCAACCTTTACAATTTGGTCCAAAAACTTGCGGGTGTCAGGTACAATTAATCATGCAACACCTGCAACATTACATCATTTCAATTCAGGTACAAGTATTTGAATGTCGTGCAACATCAAGGTTAGCCTCATCATGTCTCCAAAACATGAGTCAATTGAAAAACTATGATTTCTTACTAGGGTTATCACTTAATGTTAATCTGGTCTGCTATAGCTTATTCCATTCGGTTCTTGTACTAACTCTACAACCTTAGATATAAGTACAATATAGATATTTATGCTTCGAGTATCATTGTATTTTAGTCAAATGGGAAAGACTAGCAATCAGAAAAACGATTGAATTATGGCATCTAGAATAAAGTGACTCGACACTAGTTTTGCACAATTACAGATGTATTGAACTATATCTAAACACAAGCTTTGCAACACCTTCATGATCTTAGCAACACCTGAAAAACACAATAGTTGCTACTTTCTTCTAAGATTTGGACAATCTGCGACCAAAAACAATATATTCCTCCTACACTAACATAGTAGAAAACAAAAAATTTCTCCATCTTACAACTTTTGCAATCTCTATGTAAAAGCGAAGTGTGTTTTGACGCGGTTGTTTGGTCCAAAAACTTGAGGGTGTCAAGGACAATTAATCATGCAACACCTGCAACATTACATTATTTCAATTTAGGGACAAGTATTTGAATGTTGTGCAGCTTCAAGATTAGCCTCATGATGTCCCCAAAATATGAGTCAGTAGAAAAACTATGATTTATTACTAGTGTTATCTCTTAATGTTAATCTAGTCTGCTCTAGGTCATTCCATTCGGTTTTTGGACTAACTCGACAACCTTAGATATAAGTACAATATAGATGTTTATACTTCCACTATAATTGTATTTTAGCCAAATCTGAAATACTAACAATCAGAAAAACGATTAAATTATGGCATCCAGAGTAAAGTGACTCAACACTAGTTTTGCTCAATTACAAATCTGATATGTACTGAACTATATCTAAACACAAGCTTTTGCAGCGCCTTATCTAAACACAAGCTTTTGTAGCACCTTCATGATCTTTGCAACACCTGCAAAACACAATAGTTGCTACTCTCTTCTAAGTTTTGGACAATATGCGACCAACAACAATATATTCCTCCTACACTAACATAGTAGACAACAAAAAAATTCTCCTCCTTACAATTTTCGCAATCTCTCTCTCAAAGAAACCTGTGCTTTTACATCGGTTGTTAGGAACAAAAAATGATGTGAGATGGAAATATATAACCAAAACCAAAAAAACAAATACATGGATGAGTTGTGACTCGTGTCAACTTCATGGTTATATCCTCGGCCACTTTGGCGAGGATAACCACTTGAGGTAGCTTAAAATAGAGTTCACAAGCCTTTTTATAGGCTTCATTACACTGCCATCTATGTATCTTGGTTGTTGCAAAAGAAGTAAAGTTGTTGTTTGAGAAACATTTGTTTGCTTATAGGCAAGAGGATTTCATATACAACCTTCCATCATAATTTGGTTTAAGCCAACAAACAATGGCCCTATTTTCAAGGATAGCTACATAAGTCATTCTCAATTCTAGAAAATAAACAAGTACAAGTTTTTTCTAGAAGTTGAAAAGGTTTCTTCAAGGAGAAATCCTTTTTCATTTGTCTCATTTGTGATCAATGACCCTTCTTGTAGGAGTAAGGAAATGGCCCTTATTGACCCTTTTGGTAGGAGTAAGGCTTGGATAATGTATCTGTTGCTGATCTTCTCCATGACTCATAGAAAAAAATACATTTTTCAAACGGGTCTTTCCATTTGCCCATTCAATGGAAATATTGTTAAAATCAAATACTTGTCGATTTATTAATTCCCTGTAGGGTTTTGTTGATTTACTCTATATTATAATATGTCATTACAACACTAAAAATGATTATGTATCTTTGCCTTACTCTTACAGGGTCAACAATTCTAGTCAAGAATGATAAATTAAGCATATGCTTGTTACACCTCCTTGGTGTGAGAAAGGATTTTCATTGTTTTCCTTAGCTAGGGTTTTGGAGAGCTAGGGGATTGCAATAGTGTGGTCATAATCCTTTGATGTACATGAACTTCGTGTTTATGCATATTAATGAATTTTTTAACCATATACTACTTGTGTAAGTTGTAGATGTGATTGTCAACCATTTAGATTCTTCATTGTGTGTAATTTTCAATAGTATATGTTTTGCTAATTTAACATAAGTTGAGGGTCGATATGCTAAGTGATTTAACAATATAATTAAACAACAAAAGGAAATTTTTATTGATGTTATTATAGTTTCCATTGTTGTTGTTAAATATGTTATATGCATGATAAGATCGCCCTAGAGGTATGAAAGTCATTGGAACATACTGGTGTCTTATCTTTAGAATTGCCTAGTCGCTAAGGGGGTTAAGGAATTGATTTTATCTGCTATCAACAATGTTTTGTTTATATTTCATAACAATCCTAAAGGATGAAAATTCACAAGGTTACTATTTAGGAAGCCTCTTGCTTGAGAAGTGAAATTTCTGTTTTGCATTAAAACATTTGAATACACAAATTTTCTCTTCATAGGTCAAGCTAATGATGGAAAAATACATCACTCTAAGATCAATAGAAAAGTGATTTGGAAAGGGATCAAAAGGCAATGGAAGGGATTCAATAGTCTAGAAAGAAATTGTAAGGGCATTTTCCTTGATTGGGAAATGGCTATGTCAAATTAATGATGGAAGAATACATCACTCTAAGATCAATAGAAAAGTGATTTGGAAAGGAATCAAAAGGCAATGGAAGGGATTCAATAGTCTAGAAAGAAATTGTAAGGGTGTTTGCCTTGATTGGGAAATGGTCGTGTTCTTCGTAAAGCCTGCAAACTAACAAGCATCCGCCTGCTCACCCTCCTACAATCAATCTTGCAAAAAGCGAGGTTCTTGCTGAACATAAAAGAAATCGATGGCATCCTTATCATAATGAAACTTCATGAAATGGCAATCTTCAAAAATAAAACCATTCCTCGTACCTCGGGAAAGGCACATCCTAAGAAGAGGTTCATAGTTGTCCCTCCGAAGATTCATTCAGTTGTTATATAGGGCCAACATGTCTAGCTTTGAAGGTGGGCAGGTAGTAAGGCACATAAGTAAGGGGAAAGGGATATATCCATAAATCCGTTCCTTCTAATAGAAGGGTAGTTAATAGCAGTCCCGACTAAGCGATTCATAAAGGAAGGGATTCAATAGTATAGAAAGAAATTGTAAGGGCATTTGCCTTTATTGGGAAAGGGCTATTAGAGGATGTTAAATTATCCTAAAACCAATTATCTAAGCAATTTGATCAGATCTAGTTATTTGTTGGAATTATTAACTTTTGTATGCAACAGGATTTGAGAAAAGCAATCACAGACAGTGCACAACTATTCTTGGTCTTCTAGATTAGTTCATCATTTAAAATAATCTTTAGAACTTACAAGAGCTCTCTTACAGGGAAAATGGCTCTTAGAAATTAACCTAAAAAACAACAAACTCAAAAATTTTAGTCGTCTTAGAAATCCAAGCAGCTTACTCTTCAATCTATACGACCGTACAAAATCTATATTGATGGTTCTATGGTGTCTCTTTTCTATGCTTTTGATTGGTTTCCTTCTCCTTGCTAATGACTCGCTGCGTTTTGCTTGTTGAACGACTGTTGAAATCCCCTCGCCAATGGCTGAAAATCAGATTATTTTTCTTCTTCACTCACGTGACTTGTGAACTGAATGCTCTCTATGTGTCTTTTCCCTCTCCTTCTTTTTCACTTTGACGTGAGACAAAAAGCTAATCTACATTGACGAAGATCTAATCATGATATGGCTCTATTTTGATTAGATCATTAAGGGACCCACTTTATTCAGTTTATTAATTAAAAGTAACTTTAATGAAAAAATGTTCACTTAATTAATTAATAAAGTGAACTTCTAGAGAAAATCATAAGATACATTTAATGATGATTTCCATAAGTAGACACCCTCATGGAAATACCCGCCTGAGTTACTCACACTTCCTCTTAGCAGGGAAGGTATTTTCCACCACTCCAAGCTTGTCTCGGAACTACACAAACTTTCCCTTCACTAAGGGCTTGGTGAAAATGTTTGCCAATCTATCCTCTATAGAAATATATTGGAACTTGATTGGTCACCATGTACTCTGCCTCCGCTGATATTAGAGCTATTAAGGTCTTCTTCCTATTGAATTAGGAAATAACTATTGACCCCAAACTAAAGCAGCATCCAAAGGTGCTCTTCTGATCTGTATCATTGCCTTCCCAGTCTTAGTACCATTGTAACCTCACACGATCATCCAAAAAGATAATGCAATACATATCTTAATGTTCGTTGAAAATATTCGAGCACATGCTTTGCTACAATCCAGTGAACCTCCCTTGGTTCCACTATGCACTATCTCATGGTGTTAACAACAACACTGATGTCTAGACGAGTGTCGACTAGATCCTAAAATGAAAAAGTCAACTTCTTGTACTATCTAGAGCTAGCCAACTCTAAAACTGAAGAATCGATATTCGTCAGATTGATCACCATTAGAGTGGCCATTGGTATGTTATCCTCCATCATGAGTCTCTTTAGCATCTCTAGAGTGTACTCCCCTTGTCCAAGGTGGATCTCACCTGGTTGCTACCAAAACTCGAGACCTAGAAAGTAATGCATCAACCCAATAACCTTCATCTCAAATTCTGACGCTCGATCTGACTTGCAACTTGCGTTAGTCTCTCTACACCTGTTAGAATGGTATTGTCAACATAAAACACCAAAATGAGTGTCTCGGATCCAACAACCAAGAACTATAGGTTGGAATCTGCGTCACTCTTGGTCATGCCTTTGGCCTAAAATTAATTGTTAATCCTGGTATAGTTCCGGTTTGAGCCCATACTTTTTGATATCCCCACTTAGCAAATATTGTTAAGTGAAAATACAATTTTGCTCCATTTTGATATTTTTTGTTAAGTTTGGAAAGGTGGGTTGGAGCCACTCTCAATTTTTCTGAGGATTGGGCCCGACATAGGGGAAATAAGGCAAATTGAATACTAAGTGAATTGTGGGGACCACCTAAAGAGGAAATATGTTCCCTTGGAGAAACTCACACTTTTGGAGGGACAGGCTCAAGAGGGTCGACACATGCAACCGACATGGAGAGAAGGGAGCTCAAGGATACATAGTAGAGGCATATATCATTTGAGGACCTTTTGATACTTTTACAAACTCACTCACCTAGCATGCTTGCATTGTTGTGCCAAGTTTGTAAGTGTTGTTCAACACACGAGATTCTCAAGTGAGTTTATCACCCCTGTCCTTCGATGGGCTTCGAGTGCCAACCAAGGAGGGAGATTGATACCATTTGTGAGCCAATTCCAGTATTTCATTAGGCATTTTGTGGGGCTTTATTCATTAGTATGGGCACAGGAGAGGAACACACATTTCCTTGGGGGAGTTAATGGGGGGGAGGGGGGGAAACAAACTTTATGAGCCTACTGGGGGAGGATTGGGCCTCTCATTACTGAAGATTCAGGGTGATAGCATGGCCATATTTTGTGGAGCCTTTACTGTAGTAGAGATACCACTCTAGGGGCTACGTGGGCCTATGCAGGAAGTGCTTCTGGGATGCACGTGCGAGATGAGTGAGTGGACATTTAGGGTTGGATTGAGTCGGGGTTAAGGCAACCATCTGGAGGGGAAATTCACTAGCATTTAGTGTCATTTTGGAGGTTTTGAACAATGCCATTTACAGGAGGGCTGAGTTACCCAGTCAGCTGAGGAGCATGTAGAAATTGGGGCCAATTTTGGGGGTCAGAACTAGGTCAAACCCTTCATGTGTTTTGGTGGGTTATTTGAGGGGAGACCGAGATTAATTTCTTAGAATTGTCTAAGCCACTAGAACAGGGTCAAACAACTGTTTTATACCATCCAGCAGTGTAGTTCTTCCAGGGCAGCGCAGGGCATAGAAAAGGGAGCACATTCCAGCATCTGGAATCTCATTTCATCACTTGGGGCAAGCCTAGGTGCATTCACACCATACTCTCATTTTACTTTTGTTGCATTATAATAAAATGGCTCAGCTTGGTGCACTTTTTAGAGAAAGTATGGGTGTTCACTTACATGTTTAAATTTTGTGTGTGCATGTGTTGTAATGGCTTGTTATCACTATAAATTTTCCATTAGGAATATTACAGTGGTTTCAGAGCTCCGAACTTGGCTTAGCCATGGGATTATTCCTATGACCTTGGAGGACAGGGAAAACATTACATACCGGAGGCTAAGGTGCCGGAGCAGGGAAAGAGAATTGGAGATCTCCCCCAATACGGAGACCCCAGAGAAGACAATGGTGGAGGAAGATATGGGGGAGCCAAAGAACAAAGAGCCATTGTTTGACAGTCTCTTGAAGGACCTGAATGACTTTGCCAAGGGGCAAAAGGAGATGTTGGAGGGGTTCAGGTAGTAGAACCGGGAAAGGGCCACGAACAAAAACCTTCTATTTGGGGAAACTTCAACGACTTCCCACCAAGACGATCACCATTCCTCTTTGACTCACCCACAAGCTTTCAGTGGGTCAAACACAGCCACAATGCCCACGTTCTTTTTCCCTTAGGCCCAAGTGAGCAAGCTAGACAGATGATCAGATGTCCATGGGAGAGTACTTCCGGGAGTGGCAGTCTATGGGGGAGGATTTCAGAGCTGCACTATATTTTCGAGATTTTTGCCAAAATGGGAAGGGCAAGAGCACAGGGGGTTCAGGCATGCAAAACTCAGAGAAACAACGTACCATTGGGATGATGTACCTCCCCACCTTTGATGGGTCTTGTAAGTGCACGACTAGGGCTTGGGTGGTGAAGATGGACACTTATTTCCATCTTAAGTGGACCATAGAGGTGGAGGCCATCAAAATGGCTACATTGCACTTGGAGGGGGAGGTACATTACAGATGGTTCCATGGTTTGACCACGCTAGGGCATGCTACCATGACCTCTTATGAGGACATCACATGGAGAGTTAGGGAGCGCTTTTGACAGGAGGGAGCCCAAGGCACATTTTCGAGAGCTAACCCAGTTCAAACAAATGGGCAGTATCAAGCACTACATATCATAATTTTAGAGGGCTTCAGTCATGGTGCCAGATGTATCTGATACCAGGAGGGTGTACATGTTTGTAGAGGGTCTGCTTGAGCCATTCCGTGGTTTGGTGAGATCTCACAAGCCCAACACTCTGTAGGAGGCAGTGACTTGCATTGGGGATTTGTAAGATGCAATCCCCAAGACTTGGGTAACAGTTCCACCACGAGTCCCCTTCCCATAGAGGGGATGTGACACTAGGCCCCCACCATAGAGGGCTAACTAGGGTAATGGTCAATTGGATGAGGAAACTAGGAAAGATCTCTAGAGGAGGAAGTTGTGCTTCGCCTTCCAGGATGCTTGAGCGCCAGGCCACAAATGCACTAGGGCAAGGCCCATTATATTGAGGTCTTCTTTGACAGTGATCAGGAGGAATATGTAGAGCAGGAGGTTGATGGGGGTGACTGGGAGTTTCACAGAGTAGGGGGACCACCACCACCAAAACCACCTAGGGGAGCACCTTTTGCACCAGTTGGGGGAGTACTTGCTTCATTGCGTGGGGTCCCCAGATACCTGACCCATGAGAATTCGGGGCACAGTGTAGGGGCGGTGTGTCTCAGTTTTGGTAGAAATTAGGGCCACACACAACTTCATTGACGCGTAGATGGTGCAGAGGAGGGGCATCACTATGGAGGAGTTTGAGGGTTTTTTTGTCCTTGTGCCAGGGGATATGACCATGCAATACACCCGATATGTCCCTGCTTTGACAATGACCATGGGGAATTAATTAGTGACTAACCACTTCCTTGTCGTGGATGTACCAGACACCAATATGGTGATGGGTGTCCAATGGCTTTACTCTCTTGGGCGAGTGGCTACAGATTGGCGGAAGCTGGAGATGGAGTTAGATGGGAAGTTAGTTGTCTTGAGGGGCATGCACTCATATCCACTATAGATAGTCTCAACGCACAGGATGGAGGCCAACTTGAGTCACGAGGACATTGAGTGGGTAGTGGAGCTGAGGATCTCAGAGGCTGGGGGTCATCCCCAACCACGACATCTAGATTTTCAGGTCATCCTAGACAGATAACCCGCCGTGTTTGGAGATATCCACAAGGTTGGCCACTTGACAGCGGATTTGAGCACGCAATTGAGCTAGAGATTAGGGTACAAGTAGTCATCACAATCGACTACAGACATCGCAAGGCCTATTGGGATGAGATTGAGCATTCCATTCAATAGTTGTTGGCATTGGGACACATCAAGCCCAACTCTAGCCCCTTCACTTCATCTGTTGTCCTGGCGAAGAAGGATGGCACATTGGTGATGTGCATTGACTACGGGGCATTGAACCAGAAGACATTGAAGAATCATTAACCCATAGCCAGGATTGACGAGTTGATGGATGAACTTAAAGGAGCCAAGTATTTCTCTGAGATATACCTGCATTCTGGGTACCACTAGATCAGGGTGTGTGAGCTAACAATCCCAAGACGACCTTTCACTACCACTATGGCCATTTCGAGTTTGTGGTGATGCCCTTTCGGCTAACCAACACACCAACCATGTTCCAGTCCTACATGATCCATGTGTTACATGGGCAATTGAGGCCTTATGTCCTTCTCTTCTTCAATGAAATTTTGATCTATAGTAGGACATGGGAGGAGCACTTGCAACATCTGGAGGAGGTGCTCAAGATCTTGAAGGGACAACAGTTCTACGCGAAGCTGTCCAAGTGCAAATTTGGGCTAATAGATATGCTCTACTTGGGGCATATCATTGGAGGAGATGGGGTGTGGGTGCACCAGTAGACGATCAGGGCCATTATGGACTAGCCTACACCTAGGAGTGTGACGAAACTGCAGGGATTCTTGGGCATTTGCACCTATTACAGGAAGTTAGTGAAGAGTTTCAACAATTGACAACACCCCTCACCAATATTACCAAAAAGGATGTGTTTGAGTGGACAGATGTGGTGTAGGAGGCCTTTGAGCTTCTCAAATAGGTGATGAGCAATTGTCCCGTGTTGGCACTTCCAGATTTCGCACAGGGTTTCGTTCTTGAGTGCGATGCCTCTTGGGAGGGCATAAGAGCGGTCCAGATGTAGGGGGGACACCCGATTGCTTTCGAGAGCCAAAAGCTACTTTCCCATGAGCGGTTTTATTTGATTTACGACAAAGAGATGTTGGCCATCATGCATGCGTTGGCCTAGTTTAGACAGTACCTGGTGGGAAATAGGTTCAGGGTGAAGACAGATCACAACAAGATTTGATTTTTCATAGAGCAAAAACAATTGCAGGAGAGGCAGCAAAAATATGTGGGAAAGATCTAGGCGTATGACTTTGACATTGAGTATGTCAAGGGCCGACAAAATGTGGTGGTAGATGCATTGTCTGAGAGGACGGCTACCATGTCACTTATGAGCATTAGCCCGGACTGGAGGGCGTAGTTGCTAGTGGAATACTCCAAGGATCGCCATGCATGCAAGATCCTTGATGGCACATTCCTGCATGACCGATATGGGTGATGAACGAGGTGATCTACTACAAGGACCGGATCTATTTGGTGCCCAACTCGCAACTGAGGGAGAAGATTATGTAGGCCGCCCATGACTCACCATTGGTCAGACACCAGGGGTTCACCAAGACATACAGGGCTATCAGGGAGTGCTTCTCATGGAAGAGCCTCAAAGATAATGTTTTAAGGCACATCCGGGAGTGTGACACATGCTAGCGAGACAAGGGTGAAGAGACACACCTTGCTGGGTTATTGTAGCCTATTTCAATCCCTGAGGGGAAGTGGGTTAGTATTTCGTGGGTTTCATCACAGGGTTTCTTGCAGTACAGGGTAAATATTGCATCTATGTGTTGATCGACATATTAACCAAGTTTGCCCACTTCTTTTCCATTTCCACTCGGCCCTCAGCCTCACAGGTAGCCAAGCTATTCTTCAGAGAGGTGTTCCTACTACGTGGTCTTCCAAAGACCATTGTCAACGACCATGGCAACAGATTTATGGGAGGATTTTGGTAGGAGTTGTTCTGGGTTATGGGTACTGAGCTTACTCCGAGCACTATCTATCACCCCTAGACCAATGGACAGAAAAATATTCTAAACAAGTGGTTGGAGGGCTATTTACGCAGCTATGTGACCCGCCAACAACGTTCATAGATACGATGGGTTCATTTGGGTGAGTACTGCTACAAAACGACTTACCACATGTCCATAGGTATGTCTCCATTTCGAGCCTTGTATGGTTATGATGTGTTGAATTTTGATGACATGGTTTTTGGAGACAACAGGGTCCCTAGGGCCAAGGATTGAGTACAGGAGAGTTAGGATATTCTCCAAGCTCTCAAGGATAACCTGTAGACTACGCAAAACCAATCGAAACTGTACACCGACAAGGGTTGAGTAGAGAGGATGTTCGAGGTTGGAGATTTGGTCTTTTTGAGACTCTAGCCGTATAGATAGTCCACGCTGAAGAAGAAGGGGGCATAGAAGCTTAAGACCCATTTTTATGGGCCATATCGAGTCACTAGGTGGGTTAGAGAAGTAGCGTATGAGTTGGAGTTGCCTCTAGGGACCAAGGTCCATTACATATTCCATGTATCTTGCCTGAAAAAGGCATTGGGACAACAGGTGGCAATAACTTTAGAGTTTCCACCCTTGGATGATGAGGGACACTTGGTCATGGACCCTGAGGCTATTCTTGACACTAGGGAGAGCTGATTGTTGAACAGGGTCATCAAAGAATTTTTGGTCAGATGGAAGAATTTTCTTGATGAGCATGCCACTTGGGAGGGTGAGCAGGTACTCCAACACCCATCTTTGCAGTTGCTTGGGGACAAGCAACATTTAGGTGGGGAGAACTGTCATATCCCAACTTAGCAAATATTTCTAAGTGAAAATACAATTTTTCTCAATTTTGCTCCATTTTGATATTTTGGGTTGTTAACTTTGGGTGGTTTGGAGGATCCCACTCTCAATTTTGACTAAGGATTGGGACTGACATAGGGGAAATAAGGCAAATTGAATATTAACTGAATTTTGGGAACCACCCAAAGAGGAAATACACTCCCTTTGACAAACTCGCACTTTTGGAGGGAGAGGCTCAAGAAGGTCGATGCACGGGACTCACATGGAGAGAAGGGAATTCAAGGAGAAATAGGAGAGGCATACATCATTTGAGGGCCTTTTGACACTTTGACAAAATCACTCACCTAGCACGCTCGTGCTGTTGAGCCAAGTCTGCAAGTGTTGTTTAGCACACAAGATTCTCAAGCGAGTTTCTCACCCCTTTCCTTTTGTGGACTTCGAGTGCTAGGCCAAGGAGGGAGATCGATACCGTTTGTGAGCCAATTCCAGCATTGCATCAGGCATGTCATGGGACTTTCTTCAACAGTCTGGGCGTGGGAGAGGAATACAAATTTCCCATGAAAATTCCTAAATCTGGGAATCCCTATTGCTGCAGTTGATGATATTTCTCCTACTTGTTAGATTTACATGAACAAAGTTATTTGCAATTTCCTATGACAAACATCGGAATACATATACTGCAGTCTACACCATTTAAATAATATGCCGAAACAAGAAACTGAACAAGAGAAAGATACAACACAAATGACAGTTGTTTTTGGACAAACATCCCCGAAAAAATCCAATGTGGGAAAACCGGTGCAACAAATCTGATGGTTTTTATTATTAAGCATAAGTTATTTCTAAATATAATCTTTGGATGCCTCGCTCGCAATCTAGTACAAAGAATATCACTCGGCAGAATAAAGTAGTGAGATTACCTCACTCTACACTGCAAGTCCCCACTGATGTAGTCGCTGAACTAACGAGTTCCCCGACTACTTTTGCACTGCCCCTGCGTGGGCCTCTGAGGCACTGCGTCACTTCTGCTTGGAATCAATTTGCTCTTTGGAGGTGACTCCAGCACTCCTGGCTCAGAACGTCAACCCCCTTAGCAAATTCAGACTTTTGCGTGGAAGCTCTACATTGCTTTGCATGGTCCCTACGTGAGCCCTTCCTGGCTCTACGTCACCCTCTCTTGCTTCTACGTTGCCTCCTCTGTGTGTCTCTCTGCCTCTTCGATGAGTATTCTTGGCTCCAAAGAAGATCCTCCAACCAAAACTCTCTCTGCCCCTCCCTGCACTATCACTACAAGTGGCTGTGTTGCCAGTAGTTTCAGCAATTCGATTTGGCTGATCAACTCTTTGTGTGTCTTCCATATGACCCTCCTTAAATAATCTTCTTGTTGACATTCAACGACCCAGATTAAAAGCTAATCAATGTCTAAGATCATTTATGCTTGATCCTCATCTTATTCTAGAAGTTACACCCATAGTTAGATTAATACCCATCAATTATTTTAATTTCCTAAGTTTAGACTTAGGGTCCCATTAAAAATAGTTGATTATTTTAATAAAACTGTCTACTCATGGAATTTCTCAAAAAAATTTCTGGGTTCTTTTGAATACATGTGCCCAAGCCTGCTTGGAAAATTTAAGACTTAGAGCACATCCAATGCTACCATAAATCAACGATCCCTCTTAGGGAGCAAAGTGCTCTAGCAATGCCTCCCACTGAAGCTTCACTTTGACTTCATAACATCATCATTTGTGTTGTTGATGTCTTACATGCTACTACTGAGCTGCTGCTGCAACTGTACTGCTGCTGACACTGCCACTGTCAACACTGCATCCGTACTACAACTCCCTCTAAATTTCTGCATCCATGCTACTGCTGGCATTGCCACTGTCAATTACCCCTGCATTGCAAACTGTTGCTTCTACTGCAATGACAATGGAAAAACATCCCAAATTTTTGAACAATTGTTCAACATAGATGCATCTCGATGCTGAAGATCTAACTGGTACTAGTCCCACACTGTCCCTCTGAAGCCGCTGCTATTACACTGTGCCTCCCTCCACTACTGCAACTCTACACTACATTGCTTAGACTTGGCCTTCTAGCGACTGCATTTGTCGCTCCAACACTCCAATGCACCATCTGATACTTATTCCATCATGCTACTACTGGTCTGGGCTCCTGTAACAAGGAATTTATTCGAGAGGTGGGATCCTCGAGGATCTTGCCCATATGTATCTCTTTCGAACTACAACTCTAAATCAGCCCACCTCTCTCCTGGAGGTATCTCGACTGTCATGGAAAACTCCTCCACTTCAATCTTCCTGGGTGCAACCCTTGGATCATGCTTCTCATCTTTGTCCTTCTTCCTGAGAGGACACTGTGTTGCGTGGTGACCCATTTCACCACACCTGAAGCATTTGATCTTCGAGACATCCTTCTGCCCATTGGATTCAAGGGTTGCATTTTCCTCCTCCTCCTTGGGCTTCGACCCACCGCTATTGCTTCCGTTAAGCTTGCACTTGATCAAGCCTCTCCTCAACTCCTCTTGCTTAAGAGTTGCCCACATCTCATCCCAATTTGGCAAGGTCGCCTTGCCCAGGATACTCTTTACAAAGATGTAATATTCCTAATTAGCCATGGCTAATTGGAATATTCGATTTTGCTTATTTTTGCCTTCTATAGTTATTTATGAATAAAAAGGTGAGGAAAAGGGGACATGAATCACCTTTAGAATAAAAGTCACTTCCTAGTAGCACAACATTGTGACTTAAAGGGAAGCCAAGTGGGCCAAAGGGGGACGCAGAGATGGAGCCCAAGCAGACACTTGGAGGGACTGCGCAGAAGGGAAGAAACACCTGGCAATAGAGGAATTATGCTGGAGAAGGTGAGCCTTGGGATTGAGAGAGGCAAAGGCTATAAAGGAAAGAAGAGCTTCCTCATTTTGGCATTCAGTTATGAGTATTTCTGATAGTCACTTTGACTTAGAACACGCTCGTTGTTTAGCTAGTCTGCAACACTGTTTAGTGCATTGAATGTCTCCGTTCGAAGATCTCAGCCTTAGCCTTGGGGGACTTCGAGTGCCTGCTCGGGCAAGGTATTTCCATCAGCATTTTTGTAGTAGTTCATCAACATTTTGGCAGGAGGATTGAGCATCTTGGAGGACTACGTAGTACTGTGAGGGATGACACAGTTCTTTCTGGCAGGAGTTTTGGATTGAGGGTTTGCAATAGGTTTTGTGCTGGGAGATTGAGCAGGGGATCAACCCTTGCATACTGGAGAGCTTTAGCAGAGGATTCGGGCAGATTTTTGGAGGGTTTCATTTAGTAGCAGCACAGAGCATTGAGGGACTACGCAAAACCCCATGGGGGTGATTTTCGGGGGTCGACCATTTCAGAAAAGCTTTCTGGGTTTCTTGAGTAGAGTCTGATTCCAGAGTTTCAGCGTTTTCTGAGGAGGGGAGTAGTCCCAAATCCTCATTTGATTTCCAACAACAGCATCAGCATCAGCACGATAGTTCTCCAGCTGTTGGGACGCAAATCAGAAAGAGGCCATTCCCTTGTTATTCTAAGTGTATTTCTTCACTTGCCTTGTGCAAGTCGAGGTGCCATCTTTCTGATCACCTCCTGTACTCATTCTATTGCTCAGTATAATAAAATGGCTTAGAATTTCTCTCTGCATTTTCTTATCTTGCACGTTTATATTATTATATATTGCACCACTGTCATTTTTATCATCTTGAGTTTCCTGGTTATTATATCATTTGTACGTATTTGGTTGGAGTTTATTGGGGTTTTGGAGAATATCTCTGAAACGGGATATTACAAAAGACTTGCCAATCTTCAAAGACAGAATTTAGGGGCAGTCTTACCAACTCAACCCTTGAGGTGTAGACCCCACAACTGCTAACTTGTCCCGGGTCTCCTGAAGCTTCGTGAGGAACAGATCTATGCGCTTCCCCTTCTGCATCTTGCGCAGATCTCAGTTTTTGCTCTAAGTATGTATTTCGTTGCTCGGAAGACCCTTTATATAGCGTTGCCAAGGCATCGCACATGTCCTTAGCAGTCCCTCCGCTAGCGACATGACCAACCATGTAATCCTTTACACCATCCAGGATCATCATCTTGGCCTTCTCCATTTCGGTTCGGTACTTCTTCAGCAGATCTGGATCTGCAGGCACAACCACCATGCTCATATAGAAGGAATGACATCCTTCCCTTCCAGATGACGTAGTTGGATGCCCCATCCAACTTGTCATGATCTCTCAGCCCACTGGTTGCCATCTCTACCACGAAAATGTCAAACTGCTCCTCTCTGCTTCTTATTGTTGTTGCTCAACTAATAAGAAAACAGATTTCTTGGCAGGAAGTTTGCTGAGGAAAAATTCACTCATTGTGCTCTTGCTCTCTCTTCTGACGACTTTCATTCTAGTAATCTTCGTGCTGAAAAAGTAGTGTCCCACTAGATCTTTCTCATGCTGAGGCTCAGCGCTGCTCTCTCTACCACGACATGATTTCGATCTGCCTTGCTAAGACACCACAAATGGTTGATGCTAAGATATCATAACCTGAATGTGATGAGTTTTTTGACATTTATGATGAGGGAGATTTGATTGAGGATTACCTTGATGATGGTGGAGCCGACAGGATTTCATTTGAAGTATAGGATGAGGTGTAAAATGATGTGCCTTGGTATAAACGAGCCAACAGGGAGATTGAGGAGTCTAGGGAGTGAACAGAGTTGGTTATTTGGCTTGAGGATCCATAATTAGAGAGATTAATTAAGGACAACAAAAGTAGGATAGGTTCATATCCCCCATTATTGAGATACATTCCAAACAAATATGGAGGGGTCCTTCTAGGAGCTAGAGGATCATTTCTAGCATTAGATAGAGCATACTCAAGAGATTAGGGTACATCTTCAGGAGGTGGAGTTGGATATGGAGTGTGGAGAGGTAGTCCTCAAGATGACCCGAATTCATCTTCTTTGTGATCTCTCAGAGTTGGGCTCATTGTCAAAAGCCCAGGGTGGCAAGTATAGAGATATTTGGAGTGCCTAACAAAGGTACTTCTTGATGAGAATATTTGAGATGATGGATTTCATGTGTTGAGATGTTTGGGATGACATTGGCATGTGACGTTTTTGCATTTATTTGGATGGCATGATCTCTTATGGAGTTGGTGCTATGATCAAATTATCTAATGACACAAGGGACCGTTTCTAGCATTAGATAGAGCATATTCAAGAGAGCAGAGTACATCTTCAGGAGGTGGAGTTGGATATGGAGTGTGGAGAGGTAGTCCTCAAGACGACCCGACTTCATCTTCTTTGTGAGCTCTAAGAGTTGGGCTCATCGTCAATTGCTCAGGGTGGCGAGTTTAAAGATATTTCGGGTGCCTAAAAGGGGTACTTCTTGATGAGAAAATTTGAGATGATGGATTTTGTGTGTTGAGATGTTTGGGATGACATTGGCATGTGACGTGTTTGCACTTATTTGGATGGAATGATCTCTTGTGGACTTGGTGCTACAAGGGGATCCAACACATGGAATTCTTATGAGAGCATTCACAGGTTCATGTGATTGCTGCAATGTTAGGAAATGATCATTCATTACATGATTCATGCAATTTGATAGGAGATTGTTCAATGGCATGAGATGTTAGTTTGATGGACATTCTTATTGAGGATCCAACACCTTAGTGGTGGATGGATTTCTAGGGGTGTTCATTGTTGAGGATAACAACTTATTTTAAGTGGGGGAGGATGTTAGGCCCTTAGGGTTGAGTGCCCATAAGTGCCATAAGTTTGGCTAGTCGAGTCGCAAGACTAGTTAGGCATCACATGATTTGCAATGATCGTGCAAAATTTTGTGGTTTCTTAATTAATGAGTCGAGACAAGCATGACCATAGTCGAGTGTGTTGGTTGAGACGAGTGCACCCGTGTGCAATGAGATGAGTGGGATTGAGTTGGCTCAAGTGTGCGCTCACCCAAATTTGAGGTTTCCCATACGATGCACTAAGTTGGCTAGGCTGTGTCAATTGAGCCCAAACATTGTCACATTGGAGATATCACCATGCATGGGTCGACTTCATGAGAAAGGAATTCGACATGAATATTTTTAGTGTTGACTACTGAGATGTGAAGGGTCGACAACAAAGGAAATGCGTCGATTGGGTGAGACATGCCCCTTCACATGCCCATATGACACATATATATTAAGAGTCGTGTAACTACGTTGGAAGGAAAGAAGCAAGACTTGGGAGGCAAGTTCGTAGGGCAGGGCAAGACGAGCAGTTCGCAACTGAGAACTGTGTCACAAGTCCAAGGTAATAAGAGAGCAGAACCGAATTTGAGGTTTGTTTTACCATCTCGGGTAAAGAAGAGAACCAAACCGAATTGGCAAAAATTGGAGAGGATGTTTTGTGCATGATTTGGATGAGAATAATAGTTGAGGGATTTTAATTGTGATTGTAGTAGTAGACCGAGATGCTTAGGCCTCAATATTCTTTAGATTGGTTAGCATTAGAGTGGTTATTGTTCCGCTAACCTCCATCCTCCATAATTGCAACATATCTAGAGTGTGCTTCCCTTGTCTGAGAAGGATCTCACTTGGTTGCTGCTAAACCTCAAGTCCCAGAAAGTAAAGCGTCGACCCAATATCCTTCATCTCAAATTCTGACACTAGATCTGAGTTCCAACTTGCATTAGTCTCTCTACGCTTGTCAAAATGAGATCGTCCACAAGCAACACCAAAATGACAGTCTCAGATTCAATGAAGGAGACGTATAGGTTGGGATCTTCCTCACTATTGGTGAAGCCTATGCTCTATAGATAGTTGTCAATCCTAACGTGCTAGGTCCTGGGTGCTTGTTTGAGTCCATATAGGGATTTCTTATGCCTGCATACATGCCTCTCTCCATCAAGGACCTCAAACCCCCATGGTTTCTCAATGTAGAATTCTTCCTCTATGATGCGATTAAGGAAGGCAATTTTCATATTCATCCAAGGGTTGCTCCATCCCATCTCAAAAGCTATTGAAATAACTACTCGAATTGAGTAGTATCTAGCCACTTGGAAGTCACAATTGTCTTTTCCTTTGGTCTTGGCACAATGTTGCAAAGATCATTCTTCATGTTGGAGTTGTGCTCCTCCACCATGGTATCTCTCCACACCTGCTAGTTGGATGTCTTGCAAAGTTGGAAGGCTTCGAGTCTATTATGTTGGTCACCAAAGCCATCTACATCAAAAACTTCCAGAGTTTTTCTTTCCTCTAAAGTGTTCCGAGGAGGCTCAACATGTTGATTATATCTTCTATTGGAAGTGTCTGCTCTTTGCTCCTCCTTTGGTTTCTCCTCCTGAGGCACCTCTGCAACTATTGGTAGTTATTGAGATTTCCTAGATGCAAAATTCTCCATGAACGTGACACCTTCTCTCAACATTGTTTTCTGTCAATCTATCAAGAAAACTTAACAAGCCTTCGAATCCTTGTAGTATCCCACCATGATGCCCCTAAAGTTTGGAAAACAAAATATCCATAGATGTGCTATATTAGGCTTCTTTCCTGTGAATGCTTCCTCAAGTGTCTTATCCTCTAGAATCCGGTGTGGGATGATATTGTCCAAATAAACAACTTTGTTGCATGCCTAAATGCTCAAAAACATCAACAAACTCTGATCAAGGATCATGGGCTTCACTGCATTAATGATACCCTGGTTCTTCCGCTTTGTAACCCCATTGTGCTACAGGTTGTAGGCCACTATATTCTCCATCTTGATCGCTACCTCCTTGCAAAAATCAGTGAACTCATTAAAGGTGTATTCACCTTTGTTGTTTGTCCTCAACACCTTTGTTGTGGTCAAATTTCCCTAGAATCGTGTTGTGAACTCTCCACGATCTAAGTGCCTTAGGGTTTTTCAAGGTGATGAATCCATATATGCAGTCAAAAACACATTTTAAATACAAAAGATCATAATTTGACCAAAAAATATTTCACCAAATTCTAGCCCAAAACTCCAAAATGTTAATAGTTAGACAACACCTTACAAAACTAGATTTAAAGCTTTGTAGATTCATTACCAGTGTAATTATAATATTCCAATGCTCCCCTTTAATAATGTTCGTAAGCATTTACAATACGATTCCTTAATGTTTATCTTGTTATCCAATCTTGTACTTATTGATTTGTTGTCTTAGTCTTGGTTGAGTCATGTTCTCATCTTTAGTTTTCATTCTTAGGCTTGCTTGCTCCTTCCTTTTGTACCGACAAAATATGATCATTGTGTCCATATAAAAGGAAATCCATCTCTATTGAGATATGGCAACCATTGTACTCACCCGTTATTAGGAATATGGTTTCATTTGCATGTTAGGTTCCTCCTTAACCATGACTTGGTCCCAACTATCTCTTAGTTTTTGTAGCATCATAGGTGTTCTAGGCTTGAAAATTTGTGCAGAGGCTAAAACATAGGAGTTCTCCATTACCCAGATATTGTTTCTGGAAATTCCACCTACAAGTGTCTCAAATAGATTATCAGCCAATTTTTAATTATTTCCTAAGTCTAAATTTAAGAAGAGGGGTTAATTAATCAGTGTTAATTGAGAAAGGTGTGAATTATCTGCAAACTCACACGGATTGATCCACAAATGATCTCAGCGATCAATTATGTTTTAATCTTGGCCGTTGGAGTTCCAACTCAAGATTATAAGAGGAGGTTGATGGGTAGATAGAGAACGCACACTTGAGATCGATTTCCCTGGGCAGTTCGATCCTCTAGAGAGCAACAACAAATGCGGAAGAGTTCAATCTAGAGAAGGAAGTAGAGACAACGAGGGGCAAGGATAATAAACCAGAGGAATATTTTTTAGTTCCAGAGGGTTCATCATGGAGAGGCAGAGATAGCCACAGAGAGGATGCACAAGGGCTGTGCTGAAGCCTCTAAGACACAATTCAATTTGCAAATTCGAGAAGTTGTTTCATGGATATAGAGGTAGGAAAATTTCGCAAAAGTCGGGAGAAACTTTTCCATAGTCAGTGGTAGGATGAAGAGGCAACTCAGTGTCAGATCTAGGCAATATGAATTTGTACTTGCGCAAAGACTGTGTGGAGGGTGACACAAGGAAATTTGTGGAGGGGTTTCTAAGGCAAGCCTTCAGGGCTGGATTGCTTGTGGGGTGAGGAAAATTCCTCACTAGATTTTTGCCAGTATTTTTCTCTGTAGGATTTCCAGATTTCGGCATCTAGATTGTACTCAGAATATATCACTGCTACTTAATAATAAAAACCCTCAGCTGTTGCACTGGTTTTCCCAAGTTGGGATTTTCAGGGAGTTTTGTCCAAAAACAACTGTGTCAAATTTATTGTGTGTGTGCGAGTGTTTTCTTAGATTCCAGTTTATCTTCTGCGGTATTCTAATTTGTGAATGTTGTAGTGTGATTTATTTGATATTTTATGTAGCAAATAAATTGTGAATTAATTTACGGTTAGAAGAATAATTTCCACTTGATGTAATAGTAAAAAATTCAACATGATATCAAAGCGATCTTGATCAGACGGGTAAGCTCAAAAGCAAAAGTGGAAATTCGTTGTTCAGAGGGAGAAACAAGATATATTTCTGGAGGTTGCATAGACCCTATGCCAGGTAGTGTGAGTTGCTCAGGGAAGTTCAGTTTTTCAGTATAGGTTGGCAGAAAAATTCGGCTTGCCAGTTGAGTGATTCTAGTAGGCAGAGGGAGAAGCAGTTCAGGTATTTTCGCTAGGTAGATTCTTTGTTTGGGTACAGAAGGGGTTTTACGGCGGTTCATAGTAGCATAATCAACGTTTGGTGGAAGAGAAAAGGCACACAAAGAGAATTTCTCTCAGGGGGTTTCAAGTTCTAGAAATCTGATTTTTTAGTTGCAGATTAGCAGAAGCTTTGAGTAGAGTTTCTCACTCCAAAAGGGAGTACACGTAGCAGTGTCAACAACTGAGTAGTGGGAAAGAGAGATTTTCGATCGGATTCAGAGATGGCCACAATTGGGCTTAGATATTAGGGTAGGTCCTCCAACTTTGTCATCTGGGAGGCTAGGATGTCCTTCCTGCTGGATGAACATAGCCTGAAAGCCTATGTAGATAATGTGGTAGTTGTTCCTCAAGATGAAAATCAGTTAAAGAAATACAGGAAAGAAATGGCGAAGGCAAAGTGGTTGATCCTGGATGGAGTTTGGGACCATATAGTCTCGAAGGCAAGAATTTTTTCAAGGAAATGTGCGATTCTCTCGACCAGCGATGTCAAAGTTCTTTTGAGCAACAAAAGATGTTTTTGCAAGAGAAGATTAGAAGCATTAGGATGCAGAAGGGTGAAGGCATATATCTCTTCCTCGTTAGGATTCAGGAGGTTCGTGATTAGTTTGCAACCATTGGCGAGGCACTTCAACGGGAGTTGCTTATATAGGTGGCACTGAACAATGTCTCAGAGGATTCAAATTCTTTGTCCAAAGTATCTTGGGCCGAGATAACTTGCTTAAGTGGGACAGGATTTTGTCAGACCTAGGAATTGACGCATGCTCTATTGAAGAGCACCATGGAAGCAACAACAAGGATGTGAAAGATGAGAAGGAAGAGGAGAATGTGGCCCTAGTATCAAGGGTCCTAGCCAAAGATAGGGGGAGAAGAAGAAGAAAAAGGACTTATCTAATGTCAAGTTCTTAAGGTGTAGCGAGTTTGGCCACTACAATACTCAGTATCCTATCAAGAAGAAGGAAAAGCAGGAGAAGCAGGACCAGGCAACAACGTTCACAAATATGGACAAATTGTCCTCCAGGTTGGAAGAATATTTTTCCATGTTTGCAGTTATACCTCGAGGAGTGAGGTGGGGCGATATGGAGTTATAGTCCCTACGCAGCACAAAGGTTTGAGCAGGGTCCATTCAGGTGCCCTCCTCATGGATCATTACCCATCTATAGGAGCCCACACAATTTAGTAGCAAGATGGATCATTGTCAATAATGTAGTCATATTCTGGAGTGATAGTTGCAAACAAGTTGCAGTCAGGTGTTGAGGAACGCAGAGCAGTGTTGACAACAAAGGAGGAGGCTTAGTAGCAGAGTCAACAACAAAGCAGATTGTTTAGTGGACAATGTAGAGGCTAGTAGAAGTCAGATGCCCAGGGGATAGATGCAACAAAGAGACACATTTGATTCAATATTTTGGATGCTTTTGAGTGGGAGTAGTTGCAGTTGCAACAATAGTTGAGAGGGAGTTGTAGTGCAGATGCAGAGTTGGAAACATTACAAAAATGTCAGCAACAACACAGATGCAACATCAGAGTTGCGCAGTGGTTGGTGGGTAGTGACAGGAAGTCATAGTGGCTAGACATAGGCAACATGATAGAAGGAGTCCTAGTAGCCAAAAATCAACAACATACAAAAGGTGATATAGAGATAGGGTGTTGTAGTACTAAGTGCAGCACTAGAACACCTTCCTCGGTAAGAGGGAGTGTTATTTATTGTAGCATTAGAGGTGTTCTAGTCTAGAAACTGTGTTGAGTGTTGATTCCTTGTAGTACCGGATGTGCTCTAAGCCTCAAAATTTGCAAGGAGGCTTGGACACATGTATTCCACAATACCCATAAATCATTTTGGGAAATTCCACCTAGAGACAGTTTTATTAAAATAATTAATTATTTTTAATGGGTGCCTAAGTCTAAACTTAGGAAATTAAAATATTTAAAGGGTATTAATCAAACTGTGGGTGAACCTTCTAGAAAAAGATGAGGATCAATCCAAAATGATTTGAGCCATTGATTAGAATCTAATCTGAGTCGTTTATTGATGAACATGAAGATTATAAGAGGAGGCTTGATGGGTATTTGGAAAACACAACGGGTGAGAGATCAAGAGATCGAATTTCTCAGAGAGGGCAATGTAGCAGTTGCTAGAGAGAAGATCGACGTGATTTCTTGCAATGAGGGGCAGGGATAGTTTTGGTTGGAGAGTTTACTGAATCGGGAATACATTGCAGAGGAAGTAGAGAGAGATCTAGAAGAGGCAGTGCAAAGGCCACACTGTGCAGCGTAGGCTGATGTAGAGCGTGAGAGGAGATCCATATTTTGCTGAAGAAGTAGATTTCTGGAGCCAGAAGCTGGGGTGTGAAACCGAGAGGGTAGAAGTTGAACTCTCAGAGGAAAATTAATCCACAGAAGCTGTGACGTAGGGCCGACGCAGAGGTTGCACAGAGGTAGCAAGGGACTAGCCATTCTGTGGTTGGATCAGTCAGGATCACCAGTGATAGTGTGAGGTATATCTAACTCATCTCTCTGTCAGTTATATTCTCTATATTGGATAGGCAGCAAGGCATCCAAAGATTGTATTCAAAAAGCTACTGCTTAGTAATACAAACCCACAACTGCTGCACTAGTTTTTCCGCATTGGGTTTTTTCACGGACATTTGTCCAAAAATAACCACGTAATGTGTTGTGTGTTTTTTTCTTGCTTAGTTTCTTGTTTCCGCATGTAATTTTAATTGGTGAAGGATGCAATGTATTAGTTTCAGTATTTGTTGTAGGAAGCAGTAAATAATTTGTTCAGTAATTAACAAATAAAAGGGACTTAATCAGTTGTTGCACTAAAAATTTGGATCTTCCAAATTTTCACATTGAGAGGCTAAAACAAATGAGTTCTCGATAACCCACAAATTGTTTCTTGAAATTCCACTTAGAAGTGTCTCAATTAGATTATTAGCCATTTTTAATTATTTCCTAAATCTAAACTTAGGAAGAGGGGTTAATTAATCAATATTATTTGAGAAAGGTGTGAATTATGTAGAAACTCACACGGATCAATCCAAAAATGATCTTAGCCATTGATTATGTTTTAATCTTGGCCATTGGAGTCCCAACTAGAGATTATAAGAGGAGGTTGATGGGTAGATAGAGAACACACACTTGAGATCAATTTCCTTGGGAAGTTTGATCCTCCAAAGAGCAGCAATAGTTGCTAGAAGAGTTCGAGCCAGAGAAGGAAACAAAGACAGAGAAGGGAAGGATAGTGATCCAGAGGAATATTTTCAGGTTTCGAAGAGTACACTGCAGAGAGGCTGCTCAAGGGCTGCGGAGAAGCCTATAGGCGGCAATTCGATTTGCAGATTCAGAAAGTTGTTCCAAAAATCTAGAGGGAGGAAAATTTCGCAAAAGCTAGGAGAAAATTTTCTAAAGTCAGTGGTAGGTTGAATAATCAAGTCAGTGTGATATCCATGCATCGCGAATTTGTGCCTGTGCAAAGCCTGCGCCAAGGGTGACACACGAAAATTCGTGGATGGCTTTCAGAGGCCAGTCCTTAATGCCAGATTGCTTGTGGGGTGAAAAAAATTCCTAACTAGATTTTTGCCAGTATTTTTCTCTTTAGGATTGCAAGGTTTTGGCATCCAGATTGTAGTCAGATTATATCACTACTGCTTAATGATAAAAACCATCAGCGACTGCTTCAGTTTTCCCAAGTTGGATTTTTCCGGGGACTTTTGTCCAAAAACAGTTGTGTCAATTTTATTGTTTGTGCCAGTGTTTTCTAAACTTCCAGTTTAACCTCCGCAATATTTTAATTTGTAAAGATTGCAATGTGATTTAGTTGATATTTTCCTTAGCAAATAAACTGCTAATTAATTTACAGTTAGAAGAACAATTTCCAGTTGTTGTAGTAGTCGGAAATTTCCACACTATGTCATATTCTGAGATTGCTTCACACATTTTCCCCTTAATAGAATTTTGAACATCTCCAACAACATTGGGTCAACGTATGAGTACTTTTTAGTTTTTGTTGCATTGGACATGTGTTCGTTCTAGTATTGACTTGTGTCAAAGAGGCTAAGAACACGAGTTCTTCAAAACCCATAAAGGTTTTGCAAGATAAGAGCAAGATGATGGGGATGGAGAAGACACATTAATTGGCAAAATTAGAGGAGCAACAGTAAAGAGATTCCAGAGGAGATTTATTTTTTCGAAAGAGGCAGCAGAGAGAGGGCGAGTTATTCCACAAGAAGCTGCGCAGGGGATTGCATAGAGCCTCAAATAGGCAGTTCGATTTAGCTGAGCAGGGGATCAATTTAGGTGCTAGAGGCCAAGACTTTCACCAGAAGGCCAAGCGAATAATTTCCAGAGGCATTAGCAAGCAGGACGTTTGATTCAGAGGCATATACGGGCAGTGCTTGTGAGAGACTACGTAGAGCCTACCCAAAGGGTGACGCAAATATTTCCAGGGTCCAGTTTCTGATGCTAGATCAATCCAGGATTGGTGGTGGAGAGAGAGCCATTCTCTCGGATAATTTTGGTAGTGATTTCTTAGGAGAGGATTGCCAGTTTGGCATCCAAATATTGTACTCATATTTTTGCTGCTGAATAATAATAATAAATCTCTCATCTGCAGCACTAGTTTTTCCACATTGGGTTTATCTCAGGAAATTTGTCCAAAAATAATGGTGTCATTTTTTTTGTGAGCATGCTCGCTTTATTTTCTCAGTTCTAGTTTTATTTTTGTAGTGCATTTTATTTTTGGCGAAAATCGCAGTTGTGACTTTATTCGTTGTTTATCGTAATAGCAAATAAACTTGACATAATTATATTAAGTTAGAAGAATAATTTCCAGTTTCTATAATAGTTGAAAATTTCACATGGTATCAGATTTGTTTGAAGACAGATCAGTGGCTCAGTAACAAGGGAGAATTTTTGCAGCTTTAGATGTTGTCTCTAGGCAAATTTTTTGGATCTGCACAAAGGCCAACCAGGAGTGCGAATTAGTAGAGGCAGGGGTTCAATTTTCAGGCATGTGATGAGGCTAGGTATGAACCTAATTTCAGTATCCCAGTTATAGGATAAGGGATATGATGTTCACTTTGAAGGGAATAAGGTGTTAATCAAACACCATAACTAGAAGAAGTTGAAATAAATTTTGGTACGAAGCAACAGATTGCATAGGTTGCAGTTCGACTCTCCAATGGCCCTAGTTAGCAATGGTAGTGATAGTGTGAGAGGCCTGAATGAGTTATGGCATAGGAGAATGGGACCTTTACATCATGGAGCACTTGGAATGCTCAAGGAGACAGTAACAAGTGTTCCAAAACTAGGCACAAAACATGATGATGTGTGCAAAGGATACGTACCTGGGAAGTATGCTAAGGCAACTTTCCCTTTTATCGATGACCATTCCAGGAAAACTTGGATCTATTTCTTGAAGACCAAAAATGAGGTCTTTATCCACTTCAAGGGGTTTAAGGCTCTAGTAGAGAATGTGACAGGGAAGAAGATCAATGTGCTTCGCTCAGATAACAAAGGTGAGCACACAAATTGTGACTTCATGAGTTTCTGTGCGAAGGAAGGCATCTAGTTGGATTGGACAACTCCATACAATCCAAAGCAGGATGGGGTAGTGGAGCAGAAGAACAGGTCTATAGTTGAGGCTGCAAAGGCAATGTTATATGACCGGGATTTGCCCAAGTTTTTATGGGAAGAGGCATGTAACATGGTTGTGTATATATAGAACAGGGTTCCTCACAGGGCATTGGGGAAGGAAACACCAGAAGACGTCTTCTCAGGGAAGAAGCTAGGAGTCAGTCACTTCAAGGTCTTTTGCAACATGGCTTACTCTCATGTACCAAATGAGAAGCGCACCAAGTTGGATCAAACCGCAGAGAACGGGTACTTCATTGGGTATAGAGAAATCTCTAAGGCATACAAGATTTACATTCCTATTGGCAGGAAGATTATCATGAGGCAAGATTTGGAGGATAGAGACTTCATGAAATATTGCGAGTTGCCAGTAGGTGATCAGAACGGGCTAGTAGAAGCTCCATTAGTCCAACAGCAGGGGTAGCAACATAAACATTCCGAGGGACGATCGCAAGAACAAATATAGGGATCTAATACAGTTACCGATACGAGCACAACCTCAGGCGCATGAGATCTTGTGAGTTCATAGCAAAGGGAGCAGTGGAGGCAGGATTAGGAGCTAGTCGATCCTCCCACCACTAGTTGTATAACAAGCAGGGAAGTTCATCAAACATTGAGGGACGCAGAGGAGTTCATAGGAGCACCTAGGATGAACAAGAGAGAAGACATATATCGAGACATGTACCAATCTTTAGTAAGATAGGTTGTACAACCTTCCATCTATCAGGAAGCCGCACAACTTCAGGTGTGGATAGATGTCATGTTGGAATAACATAGATCTATCTTAACAAATGATGTTTGGGAGGTAGTGTTGAGGCTTGAGGATAGGTCGATTATGGGCTCTCGATGGATTTATAAGATTAAGTACGGTACATATGGCAGCGTGGAGAAGTACAAGGCTAGGTTCATGGAAAAGCGGTATGCATAGAAGGAAGATATAGATTACGAAGATACCTTTGTCCTAGTTGCCAGATATACTTTTATTCGGTTAGTCATATCTCTAGCAGCTCAGATGGGTTGGCAGATTCACCAGATGGACGTCAAGACAACCTTCTTAAATAGGGTGATAGAGGAGGAAGTATATATAGAACAAGCATAGGGCTTTGAGACATATGAGAGGGGCACACGTGTGCTGACTAAAGAAAGATCTATACTAGCTCATGTTAGTTTTTCTACCATCAGAGGTGTTCTAGTCTCAAAAATTTGTGGAGAGGTTAAAACACATGAGCTCTCCATAACCTAGAAATCATATATGGAAATTCCACCTAAAAGTGCCTCATTTAGATTATTAGCCCATTTTTAACTATTTCTTAAGTCTAAACTTAGGGAAATGGGTTAATCAATCAAAATTAATTGAAATAAGGTGAGAATTCTCCAGAAACTTACATGGATCGACTCTGATAATATCTTGGCCCTTGATTAAGTTTTAATCTTGGTCGTTGGTGCTCCAACAAAGGATTATAAGAATTCATCGATGAGAAGATGGAGAACACACTTGTGGGGTTTGATTCCCTTGGAGAGTTCGATTTTCCAAAGAGCCAGCAGTTGCCGAAAGAGTTTTATCTTTAGAAGGAAGCAGAGATAGAGAGGGACAGGGACAGTGAGTTCGGAGGAAAGTATTTCCAGATCTGGAGAGTCAACTATAGGAGGCCGAGTTCCTTAGTGAGGTTGCGTAGTCCTAACGCAGAAGCTTCGAAGGCAAAGTTTGATTTAGCCAGACATAGGGTCGATTCGGTGGTTGGAGGTTGCGAAGATTTCTGGAAGGGGTTAGCGAGTCATTCTTAGAGACTGGATTGGGTAGACGACTTGATCAGTTGCTATTCCAGGCAGAGCGTCCTAGTGCCTGTGCAGATTTGATGCAAGGGTTTCATGGAGCCCATTCGCTCCATTAGTCCAACAACAGGGGTAGCGACAGAAACATCCACAAGGACGATCACAAGGACAGTCATAGGATTCTAATACAGTTACCAGTTTGAGCACAACCTCAGGTGCATGAGATCTTGTGAGTTCACAACAGAGGGAGTAGTAGAGGAAGGATTAGGAGCTAGTCGATCCTCCCACCAGTAGTGGTAGAACCAGCAGGGAAGTTCATCAAACATTGAGGGACGCAGAGGAGTTCTTAGGAGCACCTAGGACGAACAGGAGAGAAGACATATATCCAAACAGGTACCAATTTTTGGTAAGACAAGTTGTACAACTTTCCAGCTATCAGGAGGCCGTACAACTTCTGGTGTGGATAGATGCCATGTTGGAAGAACATAGCTCCATCAAGGCAACCTTCTTAAATGGGGTGATAGACGAGGAGGTATATATAGATCAAGCATAGGGCTTTGAGACATATGAGAGGGGCACACATGTGCTGACTAAAGAAAGATATATACTAGATCATGTTAGTTTTTGTACCATCGGAGGTGTTCTACTCTCGAAAATTTGTGGAGAGGCTAAAATACATGAGCTCTCCATAACCTAGAAATCATATATGGAAATTTTGCCTGGAAGTGCCTCATTTAGATTATTAGACCATCTTTAACGACTTAGGGAAATGGGTTAATTATTCAAAATTAATTGAAATAAGGTGAGAATTCTCTAGAAACTCACACAGATAGACTCTGATAATATCTTGGCCCTTGATTAAGTTTTAATCTTGGTCGTTGGTGCTCCAACAAAGGATTATAAGAAGTCATCAAAGGGCGGGTGGAGAACGCACTTGCGGAGTTTGTTTCCCTTGGAGAGTTCAATTTTCCAAAGAGCCAGCATTTGCTGGAAGAGTTTGATCTTTAGAAGGAAGCAGGGACAGTGAGTCCGGAGGAAAGTATTTCTAGATCCGGAGAGTCAACTACAGGAGGCCGAGTTTGTCAGTGAGGTTGCGTAGTCCTAGCACAAAAGCTTCAAAGGCAAAGTTCGATTTAGCCAGAAAAAGGGTCGATTGTGTTTTTGGAGGCTGGGAAGATTTTCGAAAGGGGTAAGCGAGTCATTCTCAAAGGTTGGATTAGGTAGATGACTTGATTAGTTGTTGTCCCAGGCAAAGTTTCCTAGTGCCTGCGCAGATTTGATGAAGGGGTTTCATGGAGCCTATTCAGAGTTAGTTTTAGAGCTAGATCAGTGCCAGGTGAGTAAAAATGTCTCACTAATTTTTGTGGCCAGTTTTCCTGTAATGAATATCCAGTTTGGACATCCAGTTGTACTCAAAAATTTTCTCACTATTGCATAATAATAAAACCCTCAGGTGCTGCACTAGTTTTCCCGAGTTGGGTTTTTCCGAGGACATTTGTCCAAAAATAACTGTGTTAATTTTTATGTGTGTGCTAGCATTTCTTAGTTTCCAATTCTATTTTCTTCTGTAGTTTAGTTGTGAAGATTGCAGTGTGATATATTTGGTATTTGTTGTAGCAGATAAATTGTTAAATAATTAACAATTAGAAAAATAAATTCCAGTTGCTACAATAGGATTTTAGTTTTTGAAATTTTCATAGCTCAAGCAGACTCCGAGGGCATGGTATGGTTGGATTAACATCTACTTTCACTAGATGGGATTTGTCAAGAGTGACTCAGATCCCAACCTTTACTATTTGATGGTAGAGGGTGAGACACTCATGCTAGTGTTGTATGTGGATGACCTCTTCTTGACAGGGTCATGAGGGCTCATAGAGGACTAAAGGGGAACCTGGCAGTGGAAATTGACATGAAGGATTTGGGGTTGATGCATTACTTCCAAGGCTGTAAGTATGTTGGAATGAAGGGGAAATATTTTTTGGTCAACGTAGATATGCTATAGAGATCCTGAAAAGATTAAGGATGCAAGACTGTAGACAAATGTCCATGCCTATGATTACGAAATGGAGGAATATCAATGCTTTAGAGGACGAGGATGTTGGCCCCACCTTGTATAGACAACTTATCGATTATCTCATGTATTTGGTCAACACTAGGCTAGATATTTGCTTCACGTTCAACACTCTCAGTCAGTTTATGGTGGGACCGAAGAGAGTGCATTGGACAACAGTGAGGCACATTTTGAGGTACTTGTGTGACACGATTGAGTATTGGTTGAGAGATACTCGAGATGATGGTATTAGGTTATGTGGATTCATAGATGCAAATTGGGAAGACTATTCATTGGACAAGAAGAGCACATTAGGGTGTTGCTTCAATGTTGGATCATGGGTTGTTTCTTGTTGCAACAGGAAGCAAAAGTTAGTAACACTAATCTTTGCAGAAGCAGCATATATGGAAGCGTGCACAACCACGTGTGAAGCTATATGGCTTCAAAACCTGCTGGTGAGCCTGTTCAGTCAGAGGTTGGAGGATACTAGTATCTATTGTGATATACTACAGCGACAACATTTTCCCACCAAAGAGCAAGTTACATATATACTCACAAAAGCTCTAGGGAGAGCTAAGTTCGTTTATTTCAAAGAAAAATGGTTATAGTATAGAAACCTTTTCAGTAGCAAATGGATAAGTGATTAGTTTGGCGCAGTCAGATTCTCAGGCATAGTTACAGAACTAATTGGAGTTAGCTACTTGAGGGGCGTACAACTAATCTGGGCGCAAACATCTACTTAGTAGATAGAGAAGAGACTAGTTACAGTCAGAGACTCAGGAGACAATTGCAGAGCCAGTACATGGACATAGTAGATTCAGAGTTTGGTTCTTAGTTGCAGTAGTTGCAACAACAACAACAACATGAGATCAATTGCAATGTAGAGCAGGGTTAGGACCAGTGCAGGATGGCACAATGAAGTGTCACCAGTAGCGCATATGTAGGATGGTTCAACTATAGAATTGGTGGGGTGGCTTGGTGGAAAGTTTCAAGATGTCATAGATATCAACAACCAGCAGTGTGAGGGAAGATGTTATGGGAGAGAACACCTTCCTTGCTAAGAGGGAGTGTTAGTTTTTGTAGCATCTGATGGGTGTTATAGTCTTGACTTGTATTAGAGGATAAGAACATGAGATCTTCAAAACCTAGAAAAGTTTTCGCGAGATAATCTTGTGAAACACCTTAATTAAATTAATCAACCATCATTTAAATTTTTCCGAAGTCTAACTTAGGAAAAATGGTTATTTAATAGAAATTAAATAAGGAAATGTGAGAATGCTCTAGAAACTCACACAAATTGAGTTTGAGATGATATTAGCCGTTGATGGGGATCTAATCATATCTGTTGGTTCACCAACAATAGATTATAACAGCAGGAAGATGGGGATGGAGAAGACAACACATCGAGTGAGAGGGATATTAAGTCCGATAGAATTTCCTAGAGAGTAGAGATTCAGCTAGGGAAGAATTTGAGCCAGTGATTGAGTGGAAGAAATTGAGGAATAACAATAGAGATTCTAGAGGAGATTTCTAGTTCTAGAAGAGGCAACAAAGAGAGGTCGAGTAATTCCACAGGAGGATACGCAGGGGCTTGCGCAAAGCCTCTAAGAGGCATTTTGATTCAGTTGAGCAAGAGATCGGTTCAGACGCTAGAGGCTGCGATTTTCACCATAAGGCCAAGTGAATCATTTCTAGAGGCATTAGCAGGAAGGACGTCCAATTCAGAGACCGATCCAAGCAATGTATGTGAGAGACTATGTAGAGGGTGACATAGAGATATCTAGGGGCTAGCTTGTGAGGCCAAATCAGGCCAGGATTAGTTGTGGAGAGAGAAATTCTCTTAGATAACTTTTCTAGTGATTTCTCAGGAGAGGATTGCCCGTTTGTTATCTATATATTGTACTCGGATTTTTGCTGTTGAATAATAATAATAAATCCCTAATCTGTTGCACTAGTTTTCCCACAATGGGTTTTTTCAGGGATATTTGTCCAAAAATAATCTTGTCATTTTTATTATGTGTGCGCTCTATTTTCTCAATTCTAATTTTATTTCCCCACTACATTTTTTCTTGGGTGAAAATTATAGTTATGACTTTATTCATTGTTTGTTGTAATAGCAAATAAAATGCACATAGTTATATTCATTTAGAAGAATAATTTCCAGTTGCTGCAATACTTGAAGAAATTTCACACTTGCCACTGTTGTACCTAGCTAGGTGGTTCATTCCATAAATTGATTCTCCATGCTCTCCATGCATGAGAGGGGGGGACTCCATGTGTTACAAAATGTATGCTTAAATAACTTGCCTAAGGATAGGTATTACAAACTTGACCAAACATTCGGGGCATATGTACAACCGATCATGCATCCCTTCCAGCATTATATCATTTCAATTAAAGTAAACAAGTATTTGAGTGTCGCACAACAACATCAAGATTAGCTTCATCATGTGCCCGAAACAGGAGCCAATAAAAGACTCTATGTTTTCTTACTAGGTTTATCACCTAATGTCGATCCTATTTGCGAGAACTCATTCTATTAATCTTCTATTCTAACTCTACAATGTTAGATATAAGCATAGTCTAGATATTTAAATAACTCTACAACGTTAGATATAAGCACAGTCTAGATATTTAAACTTCCATTATCTACATTAGATTTTAGCCAAATGGGCAACTCTAGCAATCAAACAAATGATTGTACAAAATGTAAATAACTTGCCAAAGGTCAACCTTTACAATTTGGTTCAAAAACTTGAGGATGTCAAGTACAATCAATCATGCAACACCTACAACATTACATCATTCCAATTCAGGTAGAACAAGTATTTGAATGTTGTGCAACATCAAGGTTGCGAAAATTTGGATGCCCAAATTTTTACTCCAGCAACTGATATCACTTCTTCAACTTGTTAATCGATGCAAGTTATTTTTGGTGTTCTACTGTAAATATCGAAGCAAATACGCTACAAATTTCACTACTTAAATAAAATGCAGAAACAAGAAACTGAGAAAGAAAGAAATACAACACATCTACACCGTTATTTTTGGATAAATGTCCCCATAAAAACCCAATGCTGGAAAACGGGTGCAACATTCTACATCGAGCAATTACCAAAGCAATAGCACATAAAAAAATGGACACCAGATGTAGGCACTATGCCTAATCTAAATTGGATCATTATATTGTTTGTCATCCATCTCGATGCATTTGGAGTGGAAAAAGTGGAGGAATCAGCTCACGTGACCGTTTTTATCAGTGGGGCCCAGTTCTTGTTTGGCAAAACAAGGTTCGAACCCTTCCAGGAGCGTTTTGAGGCATCAAACAACGTTTTTGGGGTTAAAAATTTGTGGCTCAAGTGCAACGCTTTTGCATGGTATTCTACAAACAGAGAGCTTTCCAACGGTGCAAGAAGCGTGTCAATCAGAGTTCGTATGCAAAAGTTATGCCACTTAGAAGTTGAGCTTCTTGTTTTCACACCTATATTTTGGGAGGATGTTGTGTCAACCCCCATTATTCATGGAAAAGGATCTAGCCACGTATTTTTGATGTAAAAGACTCTAGAAGAGTCTATTTTATAACTCTAGTTAAGAGTTGATGTAGTCAAAATTAACCACTATTAGGCTATCGGGTTATTTTATAACCAGGCCAATAGGAGGAAGAGGCATTCCATTCTTTCGAGAGCTTTTCTTCCATAGTTGAGCAAATTTAGCTAGGACAGATAGGAGGTAGAGCACACAGAGAGGATTTGTGCACTATAGCAACGCACAGGCCACAGATATTACTTCTTTGTATCTGCAGCCATATTTCCAGATAGGGAAAGAGAGCGAAGCAACCTCACCTTTCGGTTGGGTTTTGTCCCGAAAGGATTTCCCAGAGAGCATATCTTTCATATTATGTGTGTGTGAACTTATTTTGTCGTTCTCTACTTTTCTGCTTGATTTACTTTTACATGCATGCACTAATTACAGTTAATTTTACAAATTTAGATATTAAATAAACCTATGATAGTGTAGAATGTCAGACTTCTAATATAATATTATCAGATTTGTTGGGACGAACTGTTCAGTGGAATATCCACAGAAGTTTACTAATAATTTGGTATTGGAGCCAAGTTTCTTTGGGTATTTTGTGGAGATTGCAGGGATCTAGATCGACAAGGCCGAAAATTGTAAAACCCTAATCATGGGTGACGAATCTGTAAACGAACCTTGAGATCTTGCAAAGATGAGATTTTCGCGGCTCGAAGAACAAGTCATGGATATAAATCGTAATGTCAACCTCCTCATGATGGCCCTAAGCAATAAGCTGGGGATATTTGGGGAAGGGGGTTTGAATGCAGAGGACAAATCAAAAGGGGGATCGGGAGATTGGGAGGAGATGCAGATAAGAAACTGAGAAATAACCCAGAAAAGATCAACCTAGTTCGAGTGTTGTGAACCAATCCCTGTTTAAAGTGGAAGCAAAAGTTGATATCGAGCCATACCACAACGAGATCGATGCTCTAAAGCTGAACCACTGGTTGTAGCAACTGGAAGTTTATTCTAGTGTCATCAGATCGAGGAAGGGAAAAAGATCTCATTTGCGCGGCTGAAATTGGAGGGCCATGCACTGACTTGGTGAGAGAGCCACATGAAAACCCAGAGGTTGGAGGGAGGACCTCCAGTGACTAAGTGGGAGGATTTCAAAACCCTCATTAATTCATAGTTTTATCCCATTGGGTACGTGGAAGACCAATGGATCTGGTGGCATTACGTTTGGCAAAAGACGGGCCAAAGCATGCAGGAGTACACAACATAATTCAGAAAGATGGCTATAATGTTGGGTATCTCTCCAAAGAACCCAGATGTACTCCTCAAGTATTTGGGGGGTTTGCACCACCATTTGTGTGAGCAAGTGATGTTGTTCAAGCCCAAAATGATGGACGAGGCTTGTGTATAGGCACAGTACATGGAGAACATAGGCCTGAAAAGAACGCAATCAAGTGGATCAAAGTGAAAGGAGCAACAATACGTTTCTAAGGATGGGAAGAAGAAGAAAAAAGGGGGAAAAGATAAAATGATGACATCCGCAGCACACTAGTGCAAATATCTTAGCAACCATTGCAACATTGATGGCCATACATAGGAGAAGTGCTGGAAGTTGCATCCAAAGCTAAACTCAAAGAACAAGAAGAAAGATAATAAGAAGAAAATTTTCATGGCCACTGATTTGAGCAGCCAATTTGAAAGGAACTCAAACGTGGATGAGAATATTGTTTGTACATCAGTGCAAGAGGAGGTGAATCTGAGTAGCTTTCAATAAGAAGAAGAGAAAGAAATCACCAAACTCTTCCATGTAAAGATACAGGTCAAGAAGATGAAGATTGATGCTCTGTTTGACTCAGGATCGCAGGTAAATCTCATTGCAACAGATCTAGTCAAGAATTTGGGGTTGGAAGTTCATGATCATCCAAGCCCAGATCCACTGGGATGGGTACATAAGGATGTAGAGCTAAAGGTAACAAAACAATGTAAAATTAGATTTGGTGCCAGTTCTAATTTTATTGATGAAGTAGATCTGGATGTGGTTCCCCTTAATGTATGTGGAGTCCTGTTTGGGAGTCCATACATGTATATACATGATGCAATATTGATGAGGAGAGCTAACCAGTACCGGCTCATCAAGGATGGAAAATCATTCATCATCAATGCGCACAAAGGCAAGTAAAAAAATTCACTGGTAAGTGTCAACCAAGCCAAGAAATTGATCAGTGGCAGCAAGAATATGTTTTATTGTTTTTATGAGAAAATCAATCTGTAGAGCAGTCAATAAAAGGCAAGGCATCCCTAGAGGGGTGTACTAAGAAACAAAACCAACAATTGGAGGAGTTGTTACAGGCATACAAGGACATGTTCCGAGAGCCTAAAGGGCTACCCCCTAACAGAGAAGTGGATCACAAGATCCAGCTATTGCCAGACTCCCCATTGCCAAATATTGGGTTTTACAGGCAGTGTGTTATAGAAACAAGTGAGGTGAAGAAACAATTGTAGCATTTGTTGGAATAGGGTGTCATTTGACAGAGTACATCACCATGTGGGTCACCCATCGTCATTGTGCCAAAGAAGGATGGGACTTGGCAGATCTGTAGTATAGATTACAGGTCCTTGAATAAAATCACACTCATGAACAGATACCCCTTGCCCAAGATAGACTATCTGCTAGATCCGTTGCAGCGAGCAAAGTATTTCACCAAGCTGGACTTGAAGTCTGGATATCACCAGGTTCGAGTCAAAGAAGAAGATACATGGAAGACCGCCTTCAAAATCAGTCAAGTTTTGTACGAGTGGCTAGTTATGCCATTTGGCCTACATAATTTACCAGCGATATTTATGAGATCAATGAATGATGTATTGCGCCCTTTTATAGATTCATTTGTTATTGCCTATTTGGGTGATATACTGGTATATAGTGTTACCTAGGAGGAGCATATTTCACATTTGACTCAGGTGCTGGAAACATTGAAGAATCACTCGCTGCTAGCAAATATCGAGAAGTGCGAGTTTGAGCATTAGTCCTTGGTGTATTTAGGATATGTGATTGTGGAGGAGAATTGAAGATAGACCCTTCCAAGATGTGGAGGCCATCATGAAATGGTCGATGCCTCATAATGTTACTTAGGTTAGGAGTTTCATTGGAGCAGCACAGTACCTAAGGAAATTCGTAGCCTCATTTTCAGCGGTAGCAGGACCGCTCCATGCCATAATAGCAAGTGGAAAGAGTTTCCAGTGGGGAAAAGGGCAGCATAAGGCCTTCGATGAGTTAAAGAAGAAGATCAGTGAAGCACCAGTTCTGGCATTACGAAGCTTGCAACGACCCTTTAAAGTGGAGACAAATGAGAGTGGGTATGCTATGGGAGTTGTCTTGATGCAAGTAAGAAGGCCCGTTTACTACCATTATGAAGTATTTCATGGGGCCATTCTTAACTACCCTATCTACGATAAGGATCTCTATGCCATGGTGCACGCTGTGAAGAAGTGGAAGCACTATCTGATGGGAAACGAGACAATAATCCACATAGATCAACAACCGTTACAGTACCTGCAGGCCCAGAATAAGCTATAACATACGAGGCATTACAAGTGGATGGGATTTTTATAGCAGTTTCATTTGGTGATCAAGTATAAGAAGGGCAATACAAACAAGTTGACCAATATGCTTTCAAGGCCACCCACATCAAAGATTACAATTTTGGGGACTCTTATGCACATAGAGCTATTCACCCATGATGTATATAGAGAGGCATATTCAGAAGATGAGGACTTCAAGGAGGTGTATTAACAGTTGCAAAGTCAGAGTTATGTGCACGATGACGACAACACCGTTGACTACCATCTCCAAGCTAGGTTACTCTATAGGTTGGACAAGCTATGTGTTCCTAAAGGTGAGCATTTGTAACTGATTAGAGAGGTTCACACCTCCAAGGTTGCAGGGCACTTTGGTGTAGGTGAGACCATGGCTAACTTGCAGAGGTATGTGTATTGGCCCAAGATGCAAGAACGAGTAGCTAGGTTCATAAGAGGATGCATGCTTTGTTGTACCAGCAAGCCTAGCAACAGGAAACAAGGTCTGTATCATCCCTTACCTGTACCTACTTATTCTTGGGAAAACATTTACATGGATTTTGTTAGAGGTTTGCCTACAACCAGGAAGGGACATGACTACCTATTCATGGTAGTTGACAAGTTCAGCAAGATGTGTGTTCTAATGCCATGTAAAAATACCATCAGCTAACAATAAGCAACAAACTTGTTCTTTGGACAGGTCTGGGTGCACTTGGGGATCCCAAGGAGCATCATTTCAAACAGGGATACAAGATTTCTCAGTGCGTTCTGGACTACATTGTGGGAGAAGATGGACATGAAGTTAAAGAGATCTACAACATTCTATCCACAAACAAATGAGCAAACAGAAGTAGTCGATGGGACTTTGGTGCAACTTTTGAGGGTTTACAACCAGAAGCATCTAAAGACCTAGGATGAAACTTTGGTATATATACAACATTTTTATAACAGAGCAGTCCACACTTATACAGGAAAGTTCCCGTTTGAAACTTGTTTGGATATCTGCCACCTTCACCTTTGGATATTGCATATGGGTAACAAGGAGGAGTGAATGAAGATATTACGTGAGACGCTTTGAGGGCTGAAAAATTTATAGAGAAGATCAGGCAGATCCATATATAGGTACAGGAAACACTACAGAAGTCACAGGTGAAGTATAAGGACAAGCATGATCAACACAAAACAAAGAAAACATTCAAGGTGGGAAACAGAGTATGGCTACAATTGAACAAGGAGAGGTTGTAGGGGCTTGGTAAGAAAATCAAGGCTCTAAGGTATGGTCCCTTTGAGATACTGGAAAAGGTGGGTGATAATGCATATGGACTCAGTTTACCACCATATATGCACATTTACTCATTACAAATGTAAAGAATTTGAAACTCTGTGAGGCTTCCATGTTAGATTAGGAAGAGGAACAAGTCCTACATTTTGTGGAGGATTTGGCACCAGACGCTTTGCAGAGTTGAAAAAAGATACAGTTTTGCATAAGATATCCAGAACTACAAGACAAGGGCAACAAGATCTTTGGCAGATTGGTTTGAAGGGACAACTTCCAGGCAAAGCTAAATGGTACACGAGAGCGAAGGTGGAGGAAGCATTTTCTCACTTCATTCAGGAAACAATTTTGGGGACCAAAAGCCTCCAAAAATGGGGAGGTGTGATCCGAATTGGATCATTGTATTGTTTGTCATCCATCTCTATGCATTTGGAGTGGATAAAGTGGAGAAATCAACTAACAGGACTGTTTTTACGGGAGGGACCTAGTTAGCAAAATGGGGTTTGAAACCTTCCTTTAGCATTTTGAGGCATCAAAAGACATTTTTTGGCGGTAAAACTTTGCTGCCAAAATGCAATACCTTTGCATTATATTCTACACACACACAGCTTTCCAACGACGCAAGAATCATGCCAATTGGAGTCTGTATGCAAAAGTTATGCCACTCGAATGTTGACCTTCCTGTTTTCACACCCATAGTTCTAGAGGATTCCGCGTCAGCCCCCATTATTCATGGAAAATGGGCTAGCCACGTGATTGTGATGTAAAAATCTCTAGAAGAGTCTATTTTATAACTCTAGTTAAGAGTTTATTTTGTCAAACTTAACTACTAGTAGGCTACCGGGTTGTGTTATAGTCTGCTGCTAGGAGGAAGAGGCATTCCATTCTTTCGAGAGAATTTTGTTCCAGAGTTGAGAAAAGTTAGTCAGGAGAGATAGGAGGTAGTAGAGCACACGGAGAGGATCTATACATTGTATGTGAATATTCCTATACTCAAGGTACCCCTACTGCATCAAAACTAAATTTACTTCTCCTAATTGATTTTAATAATACATTATAAAGTTATTTTCTGAAAAATACTGATGTAAATTACTTTTGTAGCCTACACCAATTTTATTTGATTACGTGAAACAAGAAATTGAGCAAAGAACAAGATACATAGGACACCATTATTTTTGAACAAAACAATCCCTGGAAAAACCCAATGCGGGAAAACCGATGCAACAGCTCTCATGGATTTATATTATTAAGTAGTAGTTCTGAATACAATGTTGAAATCCCTCCGGGAAATCCAGTGACAAAGCAAAAATATAATGGCGGAAAAGAGAGTGAGATTACATCACTTCACCCGACAATTTTATGCTGATTCGACAGCAGATCTCGCTAACCTGGGCTATCTCTGTGTTAGCCCTGCGTAGGCCCCTGTGTCAGCCTTATAGGCTCTGTGTCAGCTCTGCGCTGTCTCTTCTGCCTCCTAGAGCTTCTGCGTCAACCTCTTGTCCGTTTCGGCAGTTTCGGATTTCTGTGTGAGGGCAGCCTCACTTCTGTGATGGCCCTTCTAGGTCTACGTCAAGATTGTGTGGGCCCAGACTGGCCCAGCGTCAATCCCTCTCCGTGTGTATTTCTAAAAGAACCCTAAGCCGCCTCCTTATACTTTTCTCTTTGAGACTTCAACGGCTGAGATTAAGTCTCTAATCAATGGCTAAGATTAAAACTTGACTTGATCCGCTTTCTAGAACATTCTCACCCATATTTTGATTAATACCCATTAATACTTTAATTTTCCTAAGTTTAGACTGAGGAACCCCATCAAAAATATTAATTATTTTAATAAAATACAATCCGGGTGGAATTTCACCAAACAGTTTTTGGGTTCTTTAGAACTCATGTGTCTTAGCTTCTCCACCAATTTTCATAGCTAGAACACATTTGATGCTATCAAAAACTAAGACTATCTCTTAGCGAGGAAAGTGCTACAGCAACAATGTCCAGCTGCATGTTGCTTTGTCTCTAAAGCATCTCCTTTATACACTGTTGCTGCCACCAAAATTGTGTTGTTGCTGCTACTGTACTGTTGCCCATGACACTGCCACTGCCATTGTTGCATTTGTACTACAACTCCTTCTGCATCTGTTGCTAACGTTGCCACTGCCACTGTTGCATTTGTACTACAACTCCTTCTGCATCTGTTGCTAACACTGCCACTGCCACTGTTGCATCTGTACTACAACTCGTGCATCTGTTGCTAACACTGCCACTGCTAGCTCAACATTACGTCATTTTCCAATTTGTTACTGCTTAGCAACGGAAAAACATCCAAAATTTCTGAAATAATTGTGTTCAACATAATACCATGTGAATGTTGGAATCTGACTGCTACTAGTCTATGACCCTCTAAATCTTTTTCACTACTGTTGACTTCTGCATTGTGCCATCTGCACTATTGCCAACCTTCATCTGCTTTGATTAGTCTCTGGTCTCAGGCTACTGCATCTGTCTCTCCAACCAACTCACTGCATCATCTGACACTCATTCCATCTCGCTATTGTTGAATCTTGGGCTCTTGTAGCAAGGAATTGATCAAAGAAGTGGACTCCTCAAGGTTCTAGTCCACATGTAGTCCTCCCAACTACAGTTCAATATCGCCCCATTTCTCTCCTGGAGATGCGTGGGCACTCATGGCAAACTCATCTTCGTCAACTTTTGCTCGAGTAGCCTTAGGATCATGTTTTTCATCCTTGTCGTTTTGCTTCAAAGGACACTGGGATGCAGAGTGGCCCATCTCGCCACGTCTAAAACATTTCGCCTTCGAAATGTCCTTCCGCTTCTGCTTTTGCTATCCGTTTGATGCTAGAGCTACGTTCTCCTCCTCCTCCTTGGTCTTCGTGCCACTCCCACTGTTGCCATTGAGGTTGACCTTAATCAGAGCCCTCCTTAATTCTTCTTGTAAAAGGGTTGCCCACATTTCCTCCCATGAAGTTAGTCTTTCCCTGCTCAATATACCTTGAACGAAGACTTGTCGTTCATCCAAGACTCCATTCAGGGTCGTCCTTACTATCCCAGTAGACTGAGGAGTAGACCCCACAGCAGCAAGTTGGTCTATGGTGTCCTGAAGACGTTGAAGATAGGAGTTAACCCCTTCTCCCTTTTGCATCAATGTCTGCCACAACTTTTGTTCTAAGTACATCTTCCGTTGTTCAGAAGAATGTTCATACAGTGAAGACAAAGCTTCCCACATTTATCGGGTTGTATCTTTTCCCTACAAGTGTGAGACCACATGATCTCGATCTCCATCGAGTATGAACCTCTTCGCCTTACCTTGATCAGCCTTGTACTTTTTCTTCTAATCATTGTTCGTGGGAACATCCACAACGCTCTTGACGTAAGCTTTGAGATTGTACTCCTCCAGAACATCTAAAAGATTTTGGTCTTCCATATGACATAGTTGGAAGCTCCCTCCAACCTGTCCTAATCTCTGAGCCCATGTGATGCCATCTCACCCAAATTGTCGAATTGACTCCTCTAGTCACTGCACAACACTCGTCTGCTGCACGGCGAGTGAAAAATTCGAACTTCTAGCAAGAAAAGTCCTCTGAGGAGAGAATTCCCCTTTATGTGTCTTCGCTCTTTTCCTACGGATTTCTGCATTGACAAAAATTGCGCCCTTCAAGCACTGTGCTGAGGCTCTGTGTCACTCCCTCTGCCTCTGCAAGTTCACGAATCGGAAATCATACCTCTCTATCGACTCTCTCAGAGAGAGATTTTCTTGGAATATTTGCTTTCCTGGCAAAGACTGCGCAATCCATTTAAGGGAATTTGAAATGCTACTAAATGCAACTATTGGCCTCTCTGCTCAGCGCTAGATCTGATCTTCCTGTTTCAAAATCAATGCTTTAATACCATGTGAAAGTTCCTATACTCAAGGAACCCCTATTGCAACACTTCTCCTACTTGATTTTAATATACATTATCAAGTTGTTTTCTGAAAAATACCGAAGTAAATTACTTTTGCAACCTACACCAATTTAATTTGATTAGATGAAACAAGAAACTGAGCAAAGAACAAGATACATAGGACACCGTTATTTTTGGACAAAATAGTCCCCGGAAAAACCCAATTCGGTAAAACCGGTGCAACAACTTTGAGGGTTTTATATTATTAAGCAGTGGTTTTGAATACAATGCTAGTTTCCCTCCTGGCAATCTAGTGACAGAGAAAAAATATATTGGCGGAAAATTGAGTGAGATTACCTCACTTCACTCTGCAGTTTCCGGCTAATTCGGCAACAGAATTGGTTAACACCAACTATCTCTGTGTTCGCCCTGCGTCATCCTTAGAGGCTTTGCGTCAGCTCTGTGCTGTCTCTTCCGCCTCCTAGAGCTTTTACGTCAACCTCTCCCAGCTATTCCAGCAGCTCCCTAATAGTGTCAAAATTATGTGTGAGCGCAGCCTCACTTCTGTGTTGACCCTTCTAGCTCTATGTCAAGACTACGTGGGCTGAGACTGGCCCAACATTAGTCCCTCTAGATGCTGCGTTGCCTCCAATAGTGGCTCTACGCCTCTCTACCTAGTATTCCCGAACTATCCCTACCCCTCTGTTGTAGAATGATCACTGAGTTCGAAATTCTACGCTTCCTAGCCTAGAAATCGAACTCTAGATGAATTCGTTCTCTCTGTGTATATTTCTAAATGAACCCCAGACGTCCTTCTTATACTTTTCTCGTTGAGACTTCAAGGACCGAGATTAAGTCTCTAATCAACAACTAAGATTAAAACTTGACTTGATCCTCTTTCTAGAACATTCTCACTCATATTTTGATTAATACCCATTAATACTTTAATTTTCTTAAGTTTAGATTTAGAAACCCCATTAAAAATATTAATTATTTTAATAAAATATAATCTGGGTGGAATTTCACCAAACGGTTTCTGGGTTCTTTAGAACTCATGTGCCTTAGCTTCTCCACCAATTTTCATGACTAGAGCACATCCGATGCTATAAAAAACTAACACTGTAGCATCCCACGAGCCATAGACATTAGTTCTTTGTATTTGCAGCCATATTTCCAGACAAAGAAAGTGCTCGAAGCGGCCTCACCTTCTAGCTGGGTTTTCTCTTGAAAGGGTTTCCTAGAGAGCATATCTTGTGTATTATGTGTGTGTGAGCTTATTTTGTCATTCTGTTTTTTTTGCTTGATTTATGTTTACATGCATGCACTAATTACAACTAATTTTACAGATATAGAAATTACGTAAACTGTAATAGTCTAGAATCTTCGGTTTTTAATATAATATTATTAGATCTGTTGTGACGAACTCTCCAGTGGAATATCCACGGCAATATACGGATCAATGCTAGGGCAAAACCCCACTCGAGGAGAAAACCTAGTCAAAATTCTCTTCCTTCCAATAGTATTCTTTGAGACTCTTCACCCTAGACAAAGACCCGACCTTTCCTCTACACCAAGTCAGCCTCCCAGATCTTCGACCTCTCTTCCAACAACTTCGATAATGTAGCAGCTTTCAGCATCAACGAAACATGGAATACTTCAAACCAATGTTGCACGAAGCGGGTGCAAAGCGGGGATGCGGAAGCGTCATTTTCCAAAAATCTAGGAAGCGAAGCGTCTGCTATATATATATATATATATTTGCATTTATACTCAAAACAAACATCCCAAATACCAAATTAGTTGTAGAAGACATGGAAACATGCATATTTTTGCGTAAATCAAGATAGATATAACATCCATTGTACATTAACGATCAATTATTCGAGCATCAACCATCTAGAATCTAGATTCTTTTCCTCTTGTCTAGCCTTTGCCTCTACCTCAGTTGTCTAGGGATATTAGTCAACATTGCCTAATTTTGATCAAACTACCTAATTCAAGACTTAAAATATGGTAGAAAAAGCTTAACATGCTTGATTGATGATTTTGACTTGAATGAAAGGTAATTTTTTGCTAAGGGCGTGTCGCGTGACAAAGGAGTTCAACAATTAACACCACCAACACTAGGGTACATACAGGGCTTGGTGCTCTTGATTAAATGCTAATAGCATACCTTCATACTAGATATAATCTAATGAAATCCCACAATCCCATTGATCCTGAATTCCTGAAAACTGTTAAGTCTTCTAAATTTTGAATAGGATATGAAATTCTATTTTCTCCATATGAAGTCCAATGAGACTTGAACCACTCTCAAACATCCTGAGTCATTTCATGGTAATGTTAAAAATTTAAGTAAAAGGATGAAAATGAAAAATAAAGGAGAATGTCACTTTTACTTTAAGAATTTAACATTACCATGAGGGAGCACTTGCTATATTTATATTTTTTTTTGCCTTCATTTGTCACCCTAACCCAAGGTGGACCCACCCCAACAAGCAAACTCACCTAAAATTAAAAAAAAAATTGAAAAAAAAATGATTTTCTAAACGCTTTTCCGGAAGATTTTCCGTACCACGCTTCCGAATTTCCAGGAAGCGACAAAAAATTCAGAAGGGGCGCTTCCGAATTTCATAAGCACGCCTCCGGTGAAGCTTTCTAGGCGCTTCCGTACGGGACGCGCTTCTGGGCTTGGAACTGGGGGGGTCGCTTCGTGCAACATTGCTTCAAACTCCCAATATAGGACACGAAACAGAGAGAGGCACGAAAATTTCGTTTTTCATCTTCTTCTTAGGCTCCCCCAAACTCGCACTTCTTTTTGCTTCCCGACTTCATAGTTTGCACTTCGTCCGGCTTCAAGAGATATCAAACTTGTTGTGAAAGAGTGTGCTCCAAATGAATTCGACTTGCTTGTATTTATAGGCTCCATGTGAAGTTGAATTAGTGTCCTTAGGCCGACTTGATGTGGAGTATACATAAATTACATTTGAATCAATACTTAACCTTTTTACATGATTTGAAAGCCCAAGAATGGTCTTTTTAAAAGTACAACGATTCTATTCAGTCAAAATAAATCCTAAAACTCCTCAATGGGGACTTTGACCTAAAACATGGTGACCCAAGCATGAAACCCATGCTTTAATAAGTCACAATAATAAAAATAAAAAATATTTTCTTTATTCTTTTAACAAGTACATTAAATGAAGACCGAACCTAGTTACATTTTCCAACACTCCCTTTTAACTATGGAGGTATTCATCATATACAAGTACAAGGAATATCTCAACTATATGAACCATGAAGAAGTTTTAGGCACCACAATGCCATGGACTAGATTCCTAACCAGAGCAATCTATCCATTGGTCTCTCAACAATTTAGGCAATGCAATTCCATGGACTAAATACCTGACCATGGCAATCTATCCATTAGTCTCTCAACAATTTAGGCATCACAATGCCTTGGACTAGATTCTTGAACAGGCCAATCTATCCATGTGGTCTCTCAACAGTTTATGCAGTGCAATGCCATGGACTAGATTCTTGACTAGGAAAATCTATCCATATGGGAATAAGATGAACTCAAGCTTTTAGCCCCTCTAGGTACCATCAGGGTTACGTGCTAACCATCAACCTAGAAATCCAGCTGCATGTCAGAGCTCAATGACCAACACCACCTTTCTAATGTCGGGACGTAGACATCAACACAAAGTGCCGACCAGATGTCCTCCTAGGCAATGCTTCACTCACAAAGCCTCAAAACCCCTTGATCTAGCAGATCAAGGATGACCAATCTCTCCCAATCAAACCGATTTGTAACCAACATGCTATGAAAACCTTCGAGAGATTCACCTGTACAAACACAACCCCAATCAATAATATATGTACATATTTGAATACAAACCTCTGGGGTCATCCAGATAGCTTGATGTTGCGTCTCATTTTTTCGTACTAGGACTATCAACTGAATCTTTAACAAAAGATTCCTCAATCATGTACTTTCCTTTCCTACTTCCCATGTAGCAACTTATCCTCCGAAATTCATTCTTCAATTAAAACCAAGTTATGTCGTCCCTCTCAACTAGGAAGCACATCATCGTTCAGACTACCTCTTAATCTTAGGGAGATCTTTTCTATGCAGGCTTCCTTCGGGAGATCAACTTCTTCTTTTCATCATTGGTGAATCTTTTGCAGCTTCCAACCATTTCATCAGAGTTATTACTATCCTCATTATGCTTATTACATCAACGAGCATCTTTACCATATTGAATATTGTGTACTTGCAAGTACATCCAAACTATAAAAGCATGAAGTTAGCCATATTAGAATTTCGGAAGGTTGGAACTAGGCCTAACCCTTTTTTGGGTTTTTCTAGGTTTATTGAGGAGAGGCCAAGATTAATGTGGATTAATTTTCTATGTACTCTAGCAGGCTCAAACAATTGTCTCTTTCCAACCAACATTTTTCGGTAATTTGCTCCATTTTGTCGATTTTCCGGTGTGAAGGATTAGGACCAATTCCTTCCTAGGTCCTATGGGAGAAATTAAGAGGAAGCTACAACAACGATTCCAGGCCAATCCGGGCATTCCAGCAAGGTTTTCAAACCATTCTTAGATAGTTGTAGTGGCACAATTTCTGGGCAACGCAGAGGCAATTTGGGGGCCAAATTTTCTACCTGTTGGGGCCTATTTCTCACCTTGGGTTTGCTTTAACTTTCTTATGCAAGCCCAAGTGCACTTGTTTAATAAAATGGCTCAGCTGTTGTGCTAAAATATGTATTGGGTGTTTGGGTGCCTTGTCTGTTAAAATTTTTTGTTGTTTTCTAGTTCATGCTTCTGTTATTTACTAAATAATTCCATTAACAACATTACATTAAATTATTCCCAAATCAGTTTTACATAAGACTCTACTAAAACACTAGGACTCGCTTAAGACTTTGACGAAGAATTCCACCTAGCTTTGGGGTGAGGCTGGAGGGAAAAACTTGCCAATCATCTGTTTTTAGAAACACAAATGAGTTAGTGAGACAAAAAACCTACTAGGATGAAATTATCACCAAAATAATAGGCTTACCTAGGTTGTTATATACATCCATGGTCTTACTAGCATCAATTACACTAAATACTTGCAGAATGGGTTTATAATGATGCAATAAACTGTTGATTGATGATATGATGCTTGGAAATTGTTTTGGCAAATCTTCTTCCTAGGAACTTTGACAAAATGAGTGCAACAATACCTATCCAGGTGGATCATTCCAAAAATTGATTGTGTATGTTCTCCATGCATGAGAGGAAGGAATCCATGTGTTACAAAATCTATATGCTTAAATAACCTTCCTAGGGCTAGGCATTACAAATTGGAGCAAAAACTAGGGGGTGTTAAGTACAACTGATCATGCATCCTTTCCAACATTATATCATTTCAATTCAAGTACAACAAGTATTTATTAGCTTTATCATGTCCACAAAACACGAGCCAATAAAAAGAACTATGTTTGCTACTAGGGTTATATTAAAAATTGGAGCAAAAACTAAGGGCTGTCAAGTACAAGTGATCATGCATCCTTTCCAACATTATATCATTTCAATTCAAGTACAACTAGTATTTATTAGCTTTATCATGTCCACAAAACACGAGCCAATAAAAGGAACTATGTTTGCTTACTAGGGTTATCACCTAATGTCGATCCTCTTTGCGAGAACTCATTCCATTCATCTTCTATTCTAACTCTACAACGTTAGGTATAACTACAGTCTAGATATTTAAACTTCCATTATCTACACTGTATTTCAGCCAAATGGGAAACTCTAGCAATCAAACAATTTACTGTACAAAATTTATGCTTCAATAACTTGCATAAGGTCAGCCTTTACAATATGATCCAAAAACTTGAGGGTGTCATGGACAATTAATCATACAGAACCTGCAACATTAAATCATTTCAATTCAAGTACAACAAGTATTTGAATGGTGTGCAACATCAAGGCTAGCCTCATCATGTGCCCAAAACATGAGCTAGTAGTAAAACTATGATTGCTTACTAGGGTTCTTGCTTAGTGTTAATCCAGTCTGCTAGAGGTCATTCCATTTACATTTTGTATTAACTGAACAACATTAGATATAAGTACATTATAGATATTATACTTCCAGTATCATTGTGTTTTAGCCAAATGGGAAACTCTAGTGATAAAAAAAAAAACAATTGAATTATGCATCCAGAATAAAGTGACTCGACACTTGTTTCTCACACTTACAAATATTATATGTACTGAAGTATATCTAAACACAAGCTTTTGCAACACCTTCATGATCTCAGCAACACTTGAAAACACACAACAATTTTGCAACTTTCTTCTAAGATTTGGACAATCTGCAACCAACAACAGTATATTCCTCCTACACAAACATTGTAGACAAAAAAAATCTCCATCTTACAACTTTCACAATCTTTCGTAGAAAGCAACCTGTGCTTTGACATTCGGTTGTTTGGAATAAAAAATGATGTGCGATGGAAATAAGTAACCAATAACCAAAAAACAAATACTTGGATGAGTTTTGACTCATCTTAAGTTCATGGTTATATCCTCACCCACAACAAATACATGGATGAGTTGTGACTCATCTTAAGTTCATGGTTATATCCTCACCCACTTCGGCTGAGCCCGCACACTTGAGGTGGCTTAAAATAGAGTTCACAAGCCTTTTTATAGGCTTCATTACACTGACATCTATGCCTCTTGGTTGTTGCAAAAGAAATAAAGTTGTTGTTTGAGAAACATTTGTTGGCTTATAGGCAAGAGGAGTTCATATACAACCTTCCATCATAATTTGGTCTCTTGGTTGTTGCAAAAGAAAAAAAGTTGTTGTTTGAGAAACATTTGTTGGCTTATAGGTAAGAGGAGTTCATATACAACCTTCCATCATAATTTGGTTTAAGCCAACAGACCATGACACTTTTTTTCAAGGATCATTACACAAGTCATTCTCAAATCTAGAAAATCAACATATACATTTTTTTCCAAAAGTTGAAAACGTCTCTTCAAGGAGAGATCCTTTTTCATTTGTATCATTTATGATCAATGACCCTTATTGACCTTTCTTGTAGGCGTAAGGCTTGGATGATTTATTTGTAGGTTGATTCAGTTCTTAAAACACATGTTTTATTGCTATATTTTCAAATGATTTTTTTTTTTGTATTTGATCTAACTATGTCTCATATCAACAGTGGAATTCATTTGTCTCATTTATGATTAATGATCCTTATTGAGCCTTCTTGTAGGAGTAAGGCTTGGATAATTTATTTGTAGGTTGATTCAATTCTTAAAACACATGTTTTATTTCTATATTTTCAAATGATTTTTTTTGTATTTGATCTTCACCATGACTCTTAGCAACAGTAGAATTTTCAAAGAGGTCTTTCCATTTGCCCATTCAATGAGAATTTTGTTAGAATTAAATACTTGTCAATTTACTAATTCCCTGTAGGGTTTTGTTGATTTACTACATATTATAATATGTCGTTACAACACTAAAAAGGATTATGTCTCTTTCCCTGTTCAAAGAGGTCTTTCCATTTTCCCATTCAATGGCAATTTTGTTAGAATCAAATACTTGCCAATTTACTAATTCCCTGTAGGGTTTTGTTGATTTACTACATATTATAATATGTCATTACAACACTAAAAAGGATTATGTCTATTTGCCTTAGTCCTACAGGGTCACCAGTTCTAGTCAAGAATGATAAATTAAGCATATGCTTGTTACATCTCCTTGTTGGGAGAAAGGGTTTTCATTGTTTTGCAATAGTGTGGTGATAATATTGTGATATACATGAACTTCATCTTTATGCATATTAATGAATTTTTTAACTATCCACTACTTGTGTAAGTTGTAGATTTTGTTGTCAACCATTTAGATTCTTCATGGGGTATAATTTCCAATAATATACGTTTTGCTAATTTAACATAAGTTAAGGGTGATGTACATGAACTTCATCTTTATGCATATTAATGAATTTTTTGACCATCCATGCTTGTGTAAATTGTAGATTTTGTTGTCAACCATTTAGATTCTTCATAGGGTATAATTTCCAATAATATACGTTTTGCTAATTTAACATAAGTTAAGGGTAGATATGCTCCTTGATTTAACAACATAATTAAAAAACAAAAGGAAAGTTTTATTGATGTTATTATAGGTTCCATTAATGTTTTTAGATATGCTATATGCATTATAAGATTTCCCTAATGGGATAAAAGTTATTGGAACACATTGGTGTTTTATCTCTTGAATTGCCTAGTCAATTAAGGGGGTTAAGGAATGAAATTTTATCTGCGCTCACCAATGTTTTGTCTATATTTCATAACAAGCCTAAATGATGAAAATGCACAAGGTCATTATTTAGGAAGCCTCTTGTTTGAGAGGTGAAATTTTCGTTTTGCATTAAAACATTTGAATACACAAATTTTCTCATTATAGGTCAAATTAATGATGGAAAAGTACATCACTCTAAGAGCAATAGAAGAGTGATTTGAAAAGGAATCAAAAGGTAATGGAAGGGATTCAATAGTCTAGAAATAAATTGTAAGGGAATTTGCCCATATCGGGAAAAATGGGTTTTAGAGGATGTTAAATTATCCTAAAACCAAATATCTAAGCAAATTGATCAGAAATAATTATTTGAAGGAATTACTTTTGTATGCAACAAGAAATGAGAAAAACAATCACAGACAATGCACAATTTTTTCTAGTCTTCTAGATTACTTCATCATTTAAAATAATCTTTAGAACTTACAAGAGATCCCTTATAGGGAAAATGGATATGAGAAATTAATCAAGAAAACAACAAACCCAAATATTTTAGTCTTCATAGAATCGAGGCAACTTGCTCTCCAATCTATACAACTGATCAAAATCTATACAGAGAATTGTACAACCTGCTTTGTTGGGTTGTATCGCTGCTCTTTTCCTTTTTCTGAATGGTTTCCTTCTCCTTGCTAAAGACTCGTTGTCTTCTACTCGTTGAACCACTGTCGAAATCCTTGCCAATAGCTGAAAATCAAATTAATTTTCTTCTTCACTCACGTGACTGTTGATTTTTGGTAGCATCGGATGTGCTCTAGCCATGAAAATTGATGGAGAGGCTAAGGCACATGAGATTTCCAAGACCCAAAAATGGTTTGGGGAAATTCCACCTAATTGGAGAGAGATTAGAATAATTAATATTTTTAATGGGGTTCTTAAGTCTAAATTTAGGAAAATTAAAATATTATTGGGTATTGATATAACACTGGGTGAGAATGTTCTAAATGACATGGGTCAAACTAAATTTCATCTTAGCCATTGATTAGAGACTTAATCTCGGTCGTTGAAGACTCAACAGGAAAAGTATAAGGGGAGGCTTGAGGGTCAGTTAGAGATGCACCAAGAGTGATTAGTTAGTTCGATTTTTTGGAGCGGGGCTTGCTGAGAAAATTCGAACAAGTGATTTGTTGCAGTGAGGGGCAATGAGTACATAGCAAAGAGGTAGGAATAGTGCCTAAGGGTCAACACAGTGACTGAAGCAGAGGCAGCGAGAGACTGCGCAGAGGCTGAGGGACCTACGTGGGTGATGCAGAGGGCTAGAGTGCTGATGTAAAGGCTTCAAGGGCTGATCTTAAGCTAGCAAGGCTAACGCGGAGCCAAGAGGTAGTGCCAAAAGCATTTTCATGGAGCAAACTAGAGTTGAGAGGTTGAATATCTGTCTTCGAAAAGAGGTATTACTACCGTGTAACAATCTATGTTGGGTGAGTCATTTTGGTACCCTAGTTGTACTCAAGAATCTGCATAATAATAAAACCCTTGGAATTGTTGCACCGGTTTTCCCGCACTAGGTTTTTTCAGGGACAATTGTCCAAAAATAACGGTGTCCCTTGGTGTGTTTGTTTCAGTATTTCAGTTGATGATCTGTATATGAGTTAAGGCTGCATTTGTGTTTATTTCAGTGTTTATATTAATAAATAACTTGTTAATGGAATAAACAAATAGTAGAAATAAACCAAATAATGCAGTGGGGTTTTCTAACATGTCAGACTTAGCAATTTCAACATGGTATCAGAGCATTGCAGATCACACGAGGATTGAAGGCATCAACGATATCGGAATTTGCAGTAGTAGCAGCTGTCCGGAGAGATAGCGTTGCTGCTAAGCAGAAGCAAGTAGAGAACAAATGACACAGAGGGCCTGCGTCATCATTTCGAGCCAAAGAGAGGGCCATCGCAGAGGTAGAGAGAGGTAGAAGAGGCTCACGAATAGCTACGTCATCCTACTCATCCATGTAGGCTTGACACAGTTGGCTAGAGGAGTGATTCAACCTTTGTTGGGATTGCGCAGAGCTGGAAGGCTTAGATTCTTCAGTTGTTGGGGCCTAGGGAGCTGTGAGCAGGTTTTGAATTGGGACGCTGGTGGGGTGTTGTTTCTGTCGAAGCAGAAAAGTACCTAACGTGACAGAACCATGGTAGAGGTAATCGTTGCCTTAACGAATTTTTGGCGAATAAATCCAGATCCGAGTTGCAGTTGCGAAGAGGATTGGAGAGGAGCAGTTCGACATTTGGCGAGAAGATCTCCAACAGGGAAATCAGGACTTAGAGGGAGATTTCCAGGAGGGAAGTCGAAACTCAGAGGGAGTCCAGAAGAAGAGCAGATATGGCAGTAAACGGATTGAGGGATCAGGACAGGTTGGACGAGGCTTCCAACTTTGTCATCTTGAAGGCTAGGATCCTGGCAGTCTTGGATAAACATCACATCAAGAGCTTTGCCTTGAGAACCATGGCTATCCCAGTTGACCCAACGAATAATGAGGAGTATGAGTATGCAATGGCGAGGGAAAAGTGCATAATCCTTGACGGGGTCAAGGATCATGTCGTACTACATATTGCTGAAAAGAACACAACAAAGGAGATGTGGGATACTTTGACGACATTGTATCATGACGCTTTCATGCAACAGAAGATTCTATTGGAGAATCAGCGGCAGATGTATCTAATTCAGAAGGGGGAGAAGATAGATCTATTCCTCCTCATATTGCAGGGGATTCATGACCAACTTACTTCCATAGGGGCCACACTAGATCAGGAGTTCATGGTGAGGACCGCCCTGAATGTATTGTCTGAGGAGTGGGAGACATTTTTTCAAAGAATTTTGGGCAAAGCTAATCTTCCAGGATGGGAAGAGATGTGGGCAGTTCTTCGCTAAGAAGATATTAGATGGTTGACCAAGGCGGGGAGTAGTGGGAAGGGAAGTTGAATCAAGAAAGAAGAGGAGCAGGATGTTGCTCTGGCATTTGTGGAACAGCAAGGGAAGAGGAAGAAGAAGGATATCTCCAAGGTGAAGTGCTTCCATTATGGGGAGCTGGGTCATTATGCATTCCAGTGTCCCAGGAAGAAGAACAAGGGAGAGGCTTCTGACTCCAACGCAGCTTTGGCTAAGGCATAGAAAGAAGTTGAGACTGATGACGATTGTGCCATGAGTTCTCATGCACCTCTAGAGAAGAGGTGGGGTGACATTGAGTTGTAGTCGAAAGGACTACAAAAGGAGGGAAGGATCCTTGAGGTTCCCAAACTCTTGGATCATATCCAGCTACGTGAGCCCTTAACGACAGTAGCAGGGTGACGGATGTCGAGTAGAAACAAGGTGCGATAAAACGACAAGGCAGTGCTAGAGTGCAGAGGTCTGTAGCAGCACAGTAGGGGTTGTAGCAGTGCGAGAGGTACAGAGGTGTTTGTAGCAGTGTGAGAGGCACAGAGGTGTTTACAGCACCGCAAGGGAAAAAGAGGGAGCATAGGTTAGCAACAGAGGTAGCTTCAACATCAGGAGGCTTCCGAACTGCAAGGATGTCAGAATTTGGGTAGATCAGTTACTTCTCGGTAACTGAGTTGCAGTGCAGCAGTTGGCAGTGGCAGTGCTAGGAGTAACATGGGAAGCATGTTGAGAGAGAGCTACAGTACAGATGTAGCAGTGGTAGTGGCAGAGCCATGGGCAGTGGTACAGGAAGCTGTAGTGTGGTGGATGTTGGGCAGCAGACCAAGCATCAACGCAGGTACCGATGTGGAAGGATGAGTGTGATGTTCAGTGGTGGAGCATTATTAGAGTACATTCCTTGCTAAGAGGGAGTGTTGATTTGTGGTAGCATCTGATGTGCTCTAGCCATGAAAATTGGTGGAGAGGACAAGGCACATAAGATCTTCAAGACCCAGAAATGGTTTGGGGAAATTCCACCCAGTTGGAGAGATATCAAAATAATTAATACTTTTAATGGGGTTCCTAAGTCTAAACTTAGGAAAATTAAAATATTAATGAGTATTAATATAAAACTAGGTGAGTGTTAAATGACATGGATCAAGCCAAATCTAATCTCGGCTGTTGATTACAGACTTGATCTTGGCCATTGAAGACTCAACAAGAAAAGTATAAGAGAAGGCTTGAGCGTCAGTTGGAGATACACCAAGATTGATCAATCGGTTCGTTTTTTTGGAGCAGGGCTTGCTAAGAAAATTCGAACAAGTGATTTGTTGCAGCGAGGGGCAATGAGTACTTAGTATAGAGGCAGGGATAGTACCTAAGCTTCAGCACAATGACTGAAGAGGCTGACGCGGAGGCAGTGAGAGACTGCATAAGCGTTGAGGGTCCTACGTGGGTGATGCAAAAGGCCAGAAAGATGATGCAGAGGGCCAGAGAACTGACATAGAGGCTTCAGGGGCTTATCTAAAGCTATTAGGGCTGACACAGAGCCAAGAGGAAGCGTTGAAAGGATTTTTGTGGGGCAGACTAGAGCTAAGAGGCTGAATATCTGTCTCTGAGAAGAGGTATTACTGCCGTGTAACAATCTCTGTTGTGTGAGCCATTTCGGTATCCTAGTTGTACTCAAGAATCTTCATAATAATAAAGCCCTTAGAACTGCTGCACTGATTTTTCCGCATTCGGTTTTTTCGGGGACGATTGTCTAAAAATAACAGTGTCACTTGTGTGTTTGATGATCTGTATATGAGTTGCATTTGTGTTTATTTCAGTATTTATATTTATAAATAGCTTATTAATGGAATAAACAAGTAGGAGAAATAAACCAGATAATGTAGTAGGGGTTTCTAACGTGTTAGACTTTGAAATTTCAAGAGTGACTTGTGAAATGAATGTTCTCTATGTGTCTTTCCCCTCTCCTTTTTAAACTTTGACATGATCCAAAAACCTAATCTTCAACGGTTAAGTTCTAATCATGAGATCAATGACTATTTCAATTAAATCAGTAAGTGACCCACTTTATTCAGTTTATTAATTAGAAATCTAATGAAAAAACTTTCACTTAATTAATTACTTAATAAAGTGAACTTCTAGAAAAAAACCTAATATACATTTAATGATGATTTTCATAAATAGACACCCTCACGGAAATACCTGCCTAAGCTACAAACAATAACAAACAATAACACTCCCTCTTAGCAAGAAAGTTATTTTCCACCACTACAAGCTTGTCTCAGAACTAGAAAAACTTGTCCTTCACCGAAGGCTTGGTGAAAATGTCTGCCAACTCCTCCTTTGTAGAAATATATTGGAGCTTGACTGGCTGCCACGTACTCTGCCTCAGCTAAACTTAGTGCTATTGAGGTCTGCTTTCTACTTAATCAGGAAATAACTACTTACCCCAAACTAAAGCAACACCCAAAGGTGCTCTTCTGGTCTATATCACTAGCTTCCCAATGTAAATCTGAGTACCCCTGTAACCTCACCATCAAGATACTGTAATCCACTTACTAATGTCCCTTGAAAATATTTGAGCACGTTCTTTGCTAATATCTAGTGAACCTCCCTTGGTTCCACTATGAACTAGCTCAGGGTGTTAAGAACAAAGCTGATGTCTAGTTGTGTGTTGACTAGATACATCAATGAGAAAGTGAACTTCCTATACTATCTAGAGCTAGCTATCTCTAAAATTGAAGAATCAATATTCTTTAGATTGGTTACCAATATAGTGGCCATTGGTATGCTATCCTCCAACTTGAATCTCTTCATCATCTCTAGAGTGTAATTCCCTTGTCTGAGTAGGATCTTGCCTGGTTGCTAACAAACCTCAGGTCCTAGAAAATAATGCATCAACCCAATGTCCCTCATCTCAAATTTTGATGCTAGATCAAACTTGCAACTTGCATTAGTGTCTCTACACCTATTAGAATGAGATCATTCACAAACAACACCAAAATGAGGGTCTTAGATCCAACCAACAAGAAGTATAGGTTGGGATTTGCCTCACTTTTGGTCAAGCCTTATCCCTATAGTTAGTTGTCAATCCTGGTATACCAGGCCTTGGGCGCTTATTTGAGTCCATAGAGGATGATGGCTGACTTGACAGAGAGGGTTTTGAGCCTTGCTGAGAGATTTCTATGCAACCATCACACAAAATAGAAGAAAAGATAGATCAACGACTTAAAAATTAGCCTCTTCGAGGAGGCAAGATCCTTTGCATTACATAAATGAACAATTATTGGATGATACAAATGATTAGACCTCCTTTCTATATATAGGAGTCTAAGGGGTCAAAATATAATCAAAGCCTACATAACGATAATAATGTAAGGGCACAACAATAACAATAGTGGGCTTCTATGGGGCACAATAATAACAATATGGGGACTACATTGGCACAACAATAACATTTAGGGGGTTACACTAACAATAATCATAAGTGGCTACACGGGTAGTATAGGGACCTAATAGAGACCTCAGATGGTTGATTTTAAGACATCATCACCTGAATTTGATGAGTTTTTGGACATTAATGATGAGGGAGATTTTATTGAGGATTGCCTTGATGATGACGTAGCCAAGAGGATTTCATCTGTAGTATGGGATGAGGTTCAAAATGATGAGCCTTTGTATAGATGAGCCAACAAGGAGATTGAGGAGTCTAGGGAGACAACATAGTCAATTGTATGGCTTGAGGATCCATAGTCTGAGAGATTAATTGAGGACAACAACAGTAGGATAGGTTCCTGTTACGGCTCAAACTAGCAGGGGACCTAAGGGGGAATCAGGTAAGGGCAAATGCTAGGCCAAGAGCAACAAATGGAGACTTAGCCCATTGTCACCTCAGCTAAGGCTCCCTTCTATTTACGGACTTTAGCGATGGGAGGAGACCCGATGTATTATGGAGTCACCAATGAAGGATAAATCAATGAGATTATATGGAGTGACCCAAACAATTCCTTTCCGGAAGAGTGAGAAGGATAAGGGTTGCTTGCTTCCTAAGAAAAATACAAAGTCTACTAGGGAAAGGAAAGGAGGATTCAAGTGTTAGGTTTATGGGATATGACTTATGCAGGAGCTTCTCAATCACAAAAATCCTTGATTGGTATCCTTGATGGTTCTTGAAGAATTGTCTTTTCAAAGGAATGGGACCACACAGGACCAAGTGGACCTAGTCTAGGAAAGGGGGAATGAATATAGCAACCAATGATGTTCTTACCCTAGACAAGGTGGGGAAAGGATCAAAGAAATAATTTTCACTTGAAGGGGTTAATTTTACCCTTTGAGGTACTAGCCTTTGGGATGCTAGGGAAAGCTTGATCTCGAAGCTAGGGCTTGGCTTTTCTCCCAAATCCACCATCGGAATGGCTTCAAAATTGGAGGAGCTCTTGAGAAAAGACCAGCGCATGATACCCTAGGAGATCGAACATTTTGGAGGTTTAGCTTGCCAGGAAATTGATGTCCTAGATACCCCAACTTGGCTAGACCCCAAATCCACTATCGGGATGGCTTCAAAATTGGATGAGATCTTGAGGAAAGACCAGCGTAGGAGACCCTAGGAGATCGAACATTTTGGAGGTCTAGCTTCTCAGGAAATTGATGCCCTAGGTACCCCAACTTGGCTAGACCTAGAAGGAGGTGAAAGAATGTGATTTTGGTGACCATGTTTTGGTAGATTAGTGCCTTAATCTTTGGAAGAATGGAGTCCATGATGAATATGAGTAGGACTTCTTGATTCCTAGTCAAGGAAGCCTTGATTCCCGAGACGCTGTCTTAGACACTTTGTGAGGGCGACTATGACTGCTTGGTCGCTCTCAGGAAGACCTTGTGTGTGCGTACAGGGTAAAATACACCAGAAACCCTTGGACTCACTCTTACTGTTGTTGTGCGTGCATTCAGGATGACTTGGATGCTCTCTGGGACACTCTGTGCGAGTGTCCGGGGACCAATGTAGCCTGATCTGACTCTGAACCCCTTGACGCTCTCATAAGCTTGTCTGCTAGTGTCTAGGGTTCTCTGAAAGTTGTCTTGTCCACTCTGTGCCAACATCCAGGGACTAAAATTCCCTATTTTGTGCCAGCATACAGAACCCAGAAAACCCTAACTCAGAGTGAACCTCTCGCCGATGATTTTGGACCTTGTGCGAACTCCTTCTGTCGAACCTGTGTGAACCAAGACAAAAGAGAAGAATAGGAAATGACTCATTCAATATGATGAAATGAACTTGAGGTGGCATCTATTTATAGGCTTTCTTGAGGGTTTACTTGGGGTTAAGATTGACCTAAGCAGTTACCCATGTGGTTAGGGCCGACCCATTCCATAATGTATGTATGAATAAAATAATTGAAAACTTAACTTCGTTTAACCAAATTGGGTGATCTTCAGGTCGATATTGGTCCTCTTGAAAAGAGGAATTTAAAGCAAGCATCATCTCGAGCATCTGAGTTGTTTAATGTGGAATTTGACCCTAGTTGCAAAACTTAACAGGTATTGTAGTGACGAAGCTCACAACATCTGAAGCACTTGACCTTTGACAGGTCCTCCTTCTTCTTTAGATGCTCCCCCCTGTGCCTGAAGGGGTCCTTTCGATGCGAGGAACACATTCTCCTCCTCCTTCACCTACTTCGATCCACTCCTGTTGGCACTGATGGAGCTCTTCACTAGAGCTGCTCTCGACTCCTCGTGCTGCAAATCAATCCACATCCTATCCCACCTTGGTAAGGTGTCTTTGTCCTAGATACTTTGGACGAACACCTGCCACTCCTTTGAGACACTGTTGAGTGCCAATCTCACTAGCTCTGTGGTTTGAGGCACTGCGCCAATAGCTACAAGCTGGTCCCTGATCTCCTGAATCCTGGTGAAGAAGGGGTCTATGCCTTCCCCCTTTTGCATCTTAGTGCATTTCAGCTTCTCCTCTAAGTACATTTTTCGTTGTTCAGAAGTGCCTTGGTACAACCTGGTGAGAGTCTCCCACATTTCTTTGGCAGTCCCTTTGCCCGCTATGTCGAACACCATTAAGGATCAACCTCTTCGCTCACACCATCTCCTTTCTGTACTCCTTCAGCTGATATGCACCTATGGGATAGCTATCACTGCATCTATATATGTCTTTAGGTCATATTCATCTAGAAGGAAGGACATCCTTGCCTTCCAGATGACATACTTGGAAGCACCATCCAACCTGTCCTGATCTCGAAGTCCAACAGTGGCCATCTCAAACAATGTCGAAAATATCCTCTTCCCTTCTGCTCAAATGCTGCTAGTCTATACACACTCCCTACTGGAGTGAAAAACTTTGCTCACAACGACAGTTGCTCTGCAAGGGAAATCAAACTTCTTGAGACTAGAAGTTCCCTTAGGAAAATTTTCCCTCAGTGTGTGCTCTTCTTCCACCAAACGATAGTTCTGCTCTAGAAAACTGTTGCAAAACCTATGTCCAACTAGAGATCTGCTCTACGAAAAAATATTGGTTGCTCCCTTTGCCATTGGAATCCCTCGATCTAGAGAGATCGAATTTTCTGTCCCTCTCTCATGAAAATCGATTCTCCTCAAGAAATTCTACCCCTTGGCCAAGGTGACTACGCTGCCTCTGGAGTTTCGATTTGTTGCCCCTCAATGAAGAGCGAAACTCCCTCTTCCTTCGCTACTGAGCTCTCTGGTTGATCATCTGCGCTCTGATACCATGTAAAAGTTCGGAAACCCGAATCCTATTGCAGCAACTGGAAGTAATTTTCGTAATTGGTAAATTAATTTTTAACAATTTATTTACTATTTGATACAACAAATACTGAATCAATCACATTGCAACCTACACAAATAAAACTGCGGAAGAAATAAACACTAGAAGAAATGGTAGCACACACACATAAATTTACACAGTTAGTTTTGGACCAATGTCCTTGGAAAAACCCAACTTGGGAAAACTGGTTCAGCAGTTGAGGGTTTTATTATTATGTAGCAATGAAATAATCTGGGTAGAAATGGATGCCAAAACTGGTAACCTATAGAGAAAAACTGGTAAGAAAAATCTAGTGAGGAATTTCCTCACTCCACATGCAAATCCGGGTCCTGACCTCAACTCAAATTGAGTCGTCCAAACTGGGTCTGTGTAGCCATTGCGTCACCTTAGTGCAGTCACTTCTGCACTCAGCTCGAACCAGCTTCTCCTCAAGCCGTCTGGTTTGTTGATGTCTGATGAAATGTCTCTCCTGGGCTCCGGAACCTCTGCCAGCTTCTGGCACTGAAACTCAACTTTCCCCAACATATTCAAAATTGTCTCTAAAGGTTACTACGCTGCTCTGCATCAACTTGACTATGGCTCACTTGCCTCTCTGCAAATGCACACACCGGAACTGGAATCCTTCCTCCGGATTCACTGTCCCTGCCCCTCTCTCATTCGCTCTCTCTTTGGCCACTGACTGCTACTACTCTGGAAATCGATCTGCTTAGAAATCGAACTTCTCAAGTGATTTCGCCAAGCCCCATTGACTTCTTCTTATAATCCTTTGCTGAGACTTCAACAACCAAGATTAGATCTTAATCAATGGCTAGGATTAACTTGAATTAGACCCGTGTGAGTTTCTACAACTTTCACAACTTGACTTAATTAATTTTGATTAATTGGTCATATTCCCTAAGTTTAGACTTAGGAAATATTTAAAAACTGACTAATAATCTAATTAGGTCATTTCTAGGCGAAATTTCCAGAAACGATTTATGGGTTTTGGAGATCTCATGAATTCTAGTCTCTCCACAAAATTTCGAAGCTGTAACACATTTGATGCTACAAAAACTAACACTCCCTCTTAGCGAGGAATGTGTTCTAGTGTTGCCGCCCTCTGTAGCAACATCTTGTTTCTACATCGTCTCTTGTTATGTTGCTGATGTCTTGTTGTTGCTGCCCACCAACTACTGTGCAACTCTGATATACACTGCATCTATTTTGTTGATGAGTCTGCAAAACTGCTACCAACACTGCATCTGCACTGCAACTCCCTCTTCATCTGTTGCTGCTGCAACCGCAATATCTGCAACTGAAAAACATCCTAAATACTGAATCAACTGTGATCAGTATGATGTATTTGTCTCCCGAGTCTGACTGCTACTAGCATCTGCGTTGTCACTGAAGAATCTACGTTGTTGCTGAATCTGCATTGTGCCAACTGCTTTGCTGCCAACTCTACACTGCGCTCCCCAGCATCTGACTTCAACTAGACTCTGCATTTGTCACTCTAGTGATAACTGATTACATTTATTGTCACTGATTCATCCTACTACTGAATACTATGGGACCCTGTAGCAAGGCACTGATTCAAGAGGCGGACTTCCTTGAGAATCCTGCCCATCTGTAGCACTCTGGAGCTACAACACCAAATCACGCCACTTCACTCCTAGCGGTATATCAACAAACATGGTGAATTCTTCCTCCAGCCTGGAGGACAGCCTATAGATCTCTGTTGATGCTGCTTGCTGGTCCTGCTTCTCCTCCTTGTCCTTCTTCCTGAGAGGACAGTAGGTACTGTAGTGACCAAGGTCACCACATTTGAATCACTTGACCTTTAATATGTCTTTCTTCTTCTTTCATTGCTCCCCCTATCCTTAACTGGGACCCTCCGATACGAGGGCCTTATTCTCGTCTTCCTTCACCTACTTCGATCCATTGTTGCTGCCACTGATGGAGCTCTTCACTAGAGCTCGTCTCAACTCCTCCTCCTACAAATTGGCCCACATCCTATCCCACCTTGGCAAGATGTCTCTTCCCAAGATACTTTCGACGAATATCTTCCACTCCTTTGAGACAATGTTGAGTGCCACTCGCACTACTTCTGTGGGTTGAGGCGCTGCCCCAACAGCTGCAAGTTGGTCCCAGATCTTCCTGGTGAGGAAGGGGTCGATGCCTTCCCCCTTCTGTATCGTGGTTCATCTCAGCTTCTCCTCTAATTACATCTTCCGCTGCTCGGAAGTGCCTTGGTACAGTGTGGCTCTGGCAGTCCCTTTGCTAGCGATGTGTGAAACAATGTGATCTCGAACGCCATCAAGGATCAACCTCTTCACCCGTGCCATCTCCTTTCTGTACTCTTTCAGCTGATCTGCATCCGTGGGGATAGATACCAGCTTGCCTTCCAGATGACATAGTTGGAAGCACCATCCAACCTTTCCTGATCTCAAAGTCCAGCAGTGGCCATCTCAAACAATGTCGAAAATCTCCTCTTCCCTTCTGCTCAATTGTTGCTAGGCTATTCGCACTCCCTTCTGGAGTGAGAAACTCTGCTCACAATGGTTGCTGCTCTGCAAGGGAAATTGAACTTCTTGAGACTAGAAGTTCCCTGAGGAAAATTTTCCTTCAGTGTGTGCTTTTCTTCCACATAACACTAGTTCTACTCTAGCAAACTGTTGCAAAACTATTACCTCCAGCTAGAGATCTACTTTATGAAAAAACACTGGTTGGTCCCTCTACCACTTGAATCCCTTAGTCTAGAGAGATCGAAATTTTTGTCCCTCCCTCATAAAAATCGATTCTCCTCAAGAAATTCGACCTCTTGGCCAAGGTGACTGCGCCACCTCTGGGGTTTCGATCTGATGCTCCTCAATGAACAACGAAACTCCCTCTTCCTTCGCTACTGAGCTCTCTGGTTGATCATTCTCTGATACCATGTGAAAATTTAGAAACCCAAATCCTTTTGTAGCAATTGGAAATAATTTTCCTAATTGTTAAATTAATTTTCAACAATTTATTTACTGTTTTCTACAACAAATACTGAATCAATCACACTGCAACGTACATAAATAAGACTGCGGAAGAAATAAATGTTGGAAGAATGCTAGCACACATAAATTTACACAGTTATTTTTGGACCAATGTCCCTGAAAAACCCAACTTGGGAAAACCGGTGCAATAGCTGATGGTGTCATATTATGCAGCAATGAAATAATCTAAGTACAAATGGATGCCAAACTTGGCAATCCTACAGAGAAAATTGACAAGAAAAATCTAGTGAGGAATTTCCTCACTCCACAGGCAAATTCGGGTTCTAACCTCAGCTCAGATTGAGCCATCCAAATTGGCTCTACGTAGCTACTGCATTACCATAGCACAATCACTTCTACACTTAGCTCTAACTAGCTTCTCCTTGCCTTCGGAACCTCCGCGCAGCTTTTGGCACTGAAACTTAGCTTTCTCCAGCAGATTCGAAATTGCCCCTAGAGGCTATTGTGCTGCTTTGCATCAGCATCATTGTGGCTCATTTTCCTCTGTGCAAATTCACTCACTAGAACTGGAATCCTTCCTCCGACTTCACTGTCCCTGCTCCTCTCTCACTACTTCAATCTCATTGGCTCTCTTCCAGCAACTGACTGCTGCTACTCTAGAAATTGATCTGCTCAAAAATCAAACTTCTCAAGTGATTTCTCCAAGCCCCATCGACTACTTTTTATAATCCTTTGTTGAGACTTCAACAACCAAGATTAGATCTTAATCAATGGCTAGGATTAACTTGAAGTATCCATGTGAGTTTCTAGAACATTCAAACCTTGGCTTAATTAATTCTAATCAATTAGTCATATTCCCTAAGTTTAGACATAGGAAATATTTAAAAACTGACTAATAATCTAATTAAGTCATTTCTAGGAATAGGTAAAATTTCCAAAAACGATTTCTGGGTTTTGGAGAGCTCATGCATTCTAGTGCTTGGGCATGTAAATCAAGGTTCACCAATTCCAATATCTGTTACAAACAGATAAAAAAATAGCACATTTGAAGCAATAAAGGACTCAACTCAGCTACTAAGAGTGAACTAACATCAATGGTAAGTTCAGGTAAAAGGGGAAATATGGATATACAAAAGCATTTTGTCAATACAAATTCTGGTCTTATTTGTGTTCATTTAAATTAGATGCATCTTAATTTATTTGTTGTTTATTTAAATATTGAGTGCAATGAAATGTAGGGAAAGTGACTTGGAGGATATTTGATGAAACAAATGAAATATCTATGTGAGAAACACTATATTATAGTGGAGAGGTAGTGGTAGAGGTGAGTTCTCTTTTGGTGCAAAATCCGTTCTATCTGCTATGAAATCCTCATGTTGGTCTTTATTTTATATTTTTCATAACATTTTATGGTCTCTATTTAATACTCTTCTATTTTTTGGATGTGTAGGATGTCCTTCATTGGCTATGGACGTTTTTTGGGATTAAAGAGAAGTGTCTACTATTTCTCTTTCTTTGTTTTTTCGTTATTTTCATTTTTTTTGCTATTATTGTTTGTATCTTTTGCTATTGATTTTTGTTCCTTTGTTTTTTTTTTAGCTATGGCTATTATTTTTTTACATTTGTGACCATGGCCATGCTAAATTGTTGTTTGATATTTTGTTTTTCATTATATATATATATACCTTTGTTCATGATTTTTGTTTTGGGTTCCATGAGTGGGGAAATTAAGGCAAGCCTTGACAACACATATTGTGGGTTTAGGGCTGATGAAGATTCAATAGATGTAATGGGCAAAGTTGGAGGTATGTATGAGAGAATTCACTAGTTTGTTTCTACATAATTTAATGGTTCCACTTCGTTTTAATTGAACTCTTGCTACTTCTTATATCATATGTGTTAATGTGAATTTATTATAGGCAATATGGGTAAAGGAAGGTAATTGGAATCTTTAAGCAAAACTTGCTTTTCTAATTGAGTAGAGTTTGTATATATGGATGAAATAAAACAAAAGTTATATCCATGTTATGACCATACTAGTTTTCATCTACAATTGTTGGGGGTACTAAGCAGTTTGTGAGTTTGTAAATATGGATGAAAGAGAGCAAAAGTTTTATGACCATACTAGTTTTTATCTACAATTGTTAGGGGTACTAAGAAGTTTGTGAGTTTGTAGATATGGATGAAAGAGAACAAAAGTTTAAATCCATGTCATGACCATACTAGTTTTCATCTACAATTGGAAGGGGTACTAAGCAGTTTGTGAGTTTGTAGATATGGATGAAAGAGAACAAAAGTTTAAATCCATGTTATGACTATACTAGTTTTCATCTACAATTTGAAGGGGCACTAAGCAGTTTGTAGATATGGATGAAATAAAACAAAAGTTTAAATCCATGTTATGACCACACTAGTTTTCATCTAGGACAAACTATTTAGTACTTTTTTCCTGTTCTTGTCTAGCAATTTGTTTTTCAATTTTTTTGGGTTTTTTGCAACTCTTTAAAGTGTAAACTGTGTTTTGCATCATGATTTGTTAACTAGGACATGGCTGAACTATATTTTTGATGGGAAAGAATTTTTTTTTCTCATGAATACATTAATATTAGGCATTCTATCAAATCCATCGGCCTTAAGGCAAGACACATTTTGGAAGGTCAAACCTCTTTTTAAGGTTTCTTCAATTATTTTAAATATTCAAGTCTGTCATCCTAGTTTGAAGCAAACATGAAAAATTGCCACATGTTTAAATTTCTAAATTCCTATTTATTTTCAATTCACAAGTCACCATTCTTATTATTTTCAGCACTGTATTGATGTCAACATTTTTACCAGGGGATGGAGCCGTATTATTTTCATCACATTGATATTAACATATTTCTTTAGAAGTGGATGGAGATCTGAGTAAACTGAATTTATAAAACATTATAAAGCATTCAAGAAGATGAAGCAAACATGAAAAATTGGCACATGTTTAATTTTCTAAATTCCTATTTATTTTCAATTCACAAGTCACCATTCTTATTATTTTCAGCACTGTATTGATGTCAACATTTTTACCAGGGGATGGAGTGGTATTATTTTCATCACATTGATATTAACATTTTTTTTAGAAGTGGATGGAGATCTAAGTAGACTGAATTTATAAAACATTATAAAGCATTCAAGAAGATATTAGCTAATATATATATAATTCATTTTTGGTTTGCGGGCTAAACTTTCACATTTGTAAGTCTTTGATTTTTTTGTTCAATTTAGTATATTGTTGGGGATGCATATTGTGATCAGTCCAAATGATTAGTTATATGCACTTCCTTGTGTAGACTATTGCGACTGCATGTATGTTCCTTTCTGGCAAGGTAGGAGAAATTTATGTGCTTCCTTCAGATGTCACAATGCTGGCGTAGGACATTCAGCAAAAGAGGAACCCAACTGCTGCTGAATGTAGTAGAGAAAAGGTATGGTTTAGACAGTGTAGAACTAATGTTGCAGCATGTTTTGTCTTTTTTTGCTAATGAACTTTAATGAGCTAACATTTTGGATGTATTTTATGGATTCAATGTTTGTGTAGCATTCTTAGTTGTGTTTATGCAACTTGCTTTATGATATTTTTAAATTTGGTTTTCTAAAGTGCTATGGATAATAGAATTTGGTGGTACTAATGGCATAGTAGGTTCTTCTTTCCACGCTGGCCTTTGCTTTTACTGCACAACATACATACAAATATCTTGTTTATGCATTCAAGAGTTTTAATGTTGCAAAAAATTCTTTAGCACAAGTAACATGGAATTTTGTGAATAATAGGTGAGTGTGCTAGTCTCTTATCCTTGTTCTTCAATATTTTATGCTTCTTGGATTGCATGTAGCTCTGGATTTTCAACAAGACTAGAAAATTGCTTTATGTGTTATAGGGATTACAACTCTCTACCTCCAGTGTAGGCCTTCACATATCGCTGTTGGAGCTATCTCTCTTGCTGTTAAGTTTTTGAAGGTTAAACAACCATTAGATGGAGAGAGGCATTTGTAGGGGGTTTTTGATGCGACGAGGGTTAGCTTATTTTCTTTGATATAATTTGGTGTTTTTGCAGATTGTTCAGATTTATAATATGCTCAAACTTTGCATAGTGTCATCATATCTAAAAATGTTCTTTGATTGTGCATACACAGTTATTGTTGTTAGGCAAGATATATTTGGAATAGGGGATTGACTATTGTAAGTGACTTGTCAATTTGTGACATGTAGGCATCTACCCACTACAATTGTTAATTTCTGTGCTAATTTTTGTACAACCTAAAGCTGGATCTATATGAACAAACCAATTCAATATCCACTTCAAATGACATCAACTCTCCTCAAGGTGTGGATAATAAATTAAAGTCTTCATATAAGAATATTATACAAGTTTAGTTGTGTGAAAAGACCATATCGAGAGCGATTATTGCAGTAAACATCCACCATTTATTTAATAGAACTATTTTCTTCACCCCTAGTTTGATGATATTGCAGGTTAAACACCAAATATAAGTCCATGTAATGTCAAGGCTGCAGGTGATACTATTCTTGCGCATGTAAATCAAGGTTCACCAATAACAATATCTGTTACAAACTGATAAAAAAAAATAGCACATTTGAAACAATAAAGGACTCAACTCAGCTACTCAGAGTGAACTAACATCAATGGTAAGTTCAGGTAAAAGGAGAAATATGGATATACAAGAGCATTTTGTCAATAAAAATTCTGGTCTTATTTGTGTTCATTTAAATTAGAGGCATCTTAATTTATTTGTTGTTTATTTAAATATTGAGTGCAATGAAATGTAGGGAAAGTGACATGAAGGATTATTGATGAAACAATTGAAATATCTATTTGAGAGGTAGTGGTAGATGTGAGTTTTCTTTTGGTGCAAAATCCATGCTATCTGCTATGAAATCCTCATGTTGGTCTTTGTTTTATATTTTTCATAGGATTTTATTGTCTCTATTTAATACTCTTCTATTTTTTTGATGGGCAGGATGCCCTTGCTTGGCCATGGACTTTTTTTGGATTACAGAGAAGTGTCTACTGTCTACTATTTCTCGTTTTTTGTTATTTTTGTTTGTATTTTTTGCTACTGCTTGTTGTTCCTTTGTTTTTTTTACAGCTATGGCTGTTATTTTTTACATTTGTGAGCATGGCCATGCTAATTTGTAGTTTGGTATTTTGTTTTTCATTATATATATGTGTGTGTGTGTGTGTGTGTGTGTGTTTACCTTTGTTTATGATTTTTGTTTTGGGTTCTGTGAGTGGGGAAATTAAGGCAAGCCTTAACAACACATATTGTGGGTTTAGGGCTGATGAAGATTCAACAGCTGTAATGGGAAAAGATGGAGGTATGTATGAGAGAATTCACGAGTTTGTTGCTACATAATTTAATGGTTCCACTTTGTTTTAATTGACTCTTGCTGCTTCTTATATCATAGGTGTTAATGTGAATTTATTATAGGCAATATAGGTAATGGAAGGTAATTGGAATCTTTAAGCATAAGCAAAACTTGCTTTTCTAATTGAGTAGAGTTTGTATATATGGATGAAACAAAACAAAAGTTTAAATCCATGTCATGACCATACTAGTTTTCATCTACAATTGAGAGGGGTACTAAGCAGTTTGTGAGTTTGTAGATATGAATGAAAGAAAACAAAAGTTTAAATCCATGTTATTACCATACTAGTTTTCATCTGCAATTGTTAGGGGCACTAAGCAGTTTGTGAGTTTGTAGATATGGATGAAAGAGAACAAACGTTTAAATCCATGTTATGACCATACTAGTTTTCATCTACAATTGGGAGGGGTACTAAGCAGTTTGTGAGTTCGTAGATATGGATGAAAGAAAAAAAAAAAGTTTAAATCCATGTTTTGACCATACTAGTTTTCATCTACAATTGTTAGGGGTATTATCAGTTTGTGAGTTTATAGATATGGATGAAAGAGAACAAAAGTTTAAATCCATGTTATGACCATACTAGTTTTCATCTACAATTGGAAGGGGTACTAAGCAGTTTGTAGATATGGATGAAAGAAAACAAAAGTTTAAATCCATGTTATGACCATACTAGTTTTCATCTACAATTGGGAGGGGTACTAAGCAGTTTGTGTCACTAGAGGGTGGGTTTCTTAAGTGTGTATTCCAATCTCAACATTTTCATTACAACATGACACAAATGTCTTCTCAGCTCCATAGTATCTACAACTTTCTATATGGTTGCTTCATGTTTTTAGGAAGGAGTCAAGAGCATCATGGACTTCTTACATCATTCTATCATAGAGAAATGAAAGTTTGACAGAAATTTACCATGGCTAGGCAATATAATGAACATAAAAAATTTGGCCTCCTAAAAGGCTAGGAAAGGAAATTTACCATGGCTAGGCAATATATAACGAAGATGAAAGATTTGGCCTCCTAAAAGGCTAGGAAAGAGTGCATTCAACTTTGGTACGTGTAGGGTTTATTGGCCTCCTAAAAGGCTAGGAAAGAGTGCATTCAACTTTGGTACGTGTAGGGTTTATGGAGGGGTCTGGCTTCAACCTCATTCCAACAGCTCCCTTTAGCCTTATCCTACATTTAGTTTTCTGCCATTCTTCAATCAACTTTGATTGGCCTTAATTCACACACTAACCTATTTTGAGAAGAAGCCTCATGCCTCATTCTAAATACATGTTTTTGCCATTCTTCAATCAACTTTAGTTGGGCCTTAACTCCACACACTTAGTTTTCTGCCATTCTTCAGTCAACTTTAGTTGGGTGTTAATTCACACACTAACCTATTTTGAAACTAAGCCTCATGCCTCATTCTAAATACATGTTTTTTCCATTCTTCAATCAACTTTAGTTGGGCCTTAGAACCACACACTAACATAGAAAACCTAGCCTCAGAAAACCTAGGAACATAGACTAGCTAAAACTAAATAGGGTTTTGATAGAATCCTATGAAGAAGTGGTCCAAACAGGCCAAAGAAACCTTCTTCAGCATATATTTTGTTCCCCCAAGGACAATGGACTCAATTGGGTCTTACTAGCAAACAATGGTGGATGTTGAAGGAAACCAAAAGCTAATTGTTTTTATTCTAAAGGGAATTAAGTTATTAACCAAAAAGTTTTTGAGAGTGGTGCCCTTATGTTTGATCGTTGTCTTTCTTACGATATTAGGCTTGAAGGGAATTTGGATTCCTCGAAAACTTCAGTGCTCCATCACATCATCACATGCACATAGAAAAAATGCATTTCCCCAATGTCATATAATGCTTTAGTCTATTGGAAACAGAACAAAATATTTGATTCCCTTCTGATTTACTTTTATAAGAAAGACTTTGATTTCTATTATATGAAAGCTTCACATGTTTTTTTAAGAATGTTCATTTTAATATATGCTCCAATTCACTATGTTATATCACAAATTGGTGAAATATGAGAATCCAAATACGATTTTCAAGGATATGGGAACTTTTATAAGGGCTAAATGAAAGCAATGGAAAGCATTGACCATATAAAATAAATCATGTGAAGAGAAACAAGATGAAAATAAAGCACACACTGGTGGTAAACTATGGAACTATGAAGACTTTTCACTATGTTCTATATTTTTCCCTTAGGTTTCAAGGGCTTGCAAATTAGACTTTTGAAGGTTTTGGGGCTACATAAACACGAGACTAAAGAACTGAAGCTTCTCTAAAACTAACAGAAACACAGGTACACATTTAAGCTTTTGGAACAATATATGTGCTTTCTCTTCCGGTAAAGACTACAAAATATAAATGAATATTGTCATTTGATGCAATTATTTTTGAAAATAGAAATGAATTATTGTTATATCTTGCCATGTGTAGGATGATGATTTGTTCTTGTAACAACCAATGCTTTGTCCAAACTTTTATTGCTTGGAGGCTTGGGGCCTTGATTCGTTGGACTATAAATGTTCCACTGCATGCAGATCGGGCAGGAGATCAAAGACGGATTCTACCTACCTCACCTCTTGCCATCATTGGTCACCCTCCACATACACCATTGCTATCTTTAGCCCTGTCCATTTATCATACGCTTTATGCCTTTGTATCTCTGGATTCATTGAAGCAGCAATAAAGGGCTACCTGACAAGCGAATTGAAAAATGTTAAATGTATGACCTCTTCAGTTTCGGAGCTGATCTAACTATACTGGGGAATCTAAGCCCCAGGTTTGCCTCAATTTTGTATGGCAGCAAGCATTTGTGACTCTTATTTTGGTTGCTAAGATTTGTACATTTCAGAAGTTATATTTATCCATGATACCAAGGTTTGTACTAAGCTATCCCACTTGTTTATTTTTTTACCATTGTTAGTTTAATTGCTTTCATATATCTATGTTTCTAAGCTTTCACTTATTCATTGTGCACAGGCTGTCAACAACTTGACGATAATGGAGTTGCAGAGAGTTGTGCCAGGGAAGCATGGAAACTTTGAGAAAATCGAGACCAGTAGAAAAACAACAGTCAATGATTTTCTATAATCAATGAGGCAAAGTAAGATAAGTGGTAGGAACAAGAGTTGGGATGGTGCAGTAAAACGACCACTGCAAGGTCATGACCAAGGTTGTGCCTCAAGAAGGAAGAAAGAAAATTTGCAGTGAACATGAAATACATAGATTGGATGCTAAATACACAAAAGTTTCTGTTAGCATATCTACTTTCAAAGGTAGTAATTACAGACCTATTTTTGTATGGTGACATTTTTTATTTGTTTATGGTTAGTTTAATTCTTTTCATATATTTATTTTTCCAAGTTTGTGCTTGTTCATTGGGCACAGTTTGTCGCTATTAGGCAATTTGATTGGAATAGAGGGCAAGGAAACAGAGATTGTGCCAGAACATCATGGAAGTGCATGGGAACTTTGACAAACTCAAGACTTGAAAATGACAATCAATGATGCAAATTAAGATAAGTGGTACAAAGAAGAGTTGGGACTGTGCAGTAAACCGTCACTGCAAGCCCTCTGCAAATTAGACTTTTGAAGAGGGCCACAGAAACATGAGACTAAAGCCCTGAAGGCTGAAGCTTCTCTGAAACTAACGGAAGCACAAGCACAGGTCCACATTTAAGCTTTTGGAACAATATATGTGCTTTCTCTTCCTGTAAAGGCTAAAAAATATAAATGGATATTGTCATTTGATGCAATTATTTTTTTAAATAGAAATGAATTATTGTTATATCTTGCCATGTGTAGGATGAGGATTGGTTCTTGTAGCAACCAATGCTTTGTCCAAACTTTTATTGCTTGGAGGCTTGTGGCCTTGGTTCCTTGGACCGTAAATGTTCCACTGCATGCAGATCGGGCAGGAGATCAAAGACGGATACGAAGTACCTCACCTCTCACCATCATTGGTCACCCTCCCCATATACCATTATTGGCAACCAGGGCAAAACTTCATGTGGGTCATCTTATTCATGGCTGATAATATTTTTATTAGATTCCTCTCATCGATAGGTGTAGGATTGATATAAAGATCATCTGATTCCGATAAGTATTCATGGAGATATGAATTTATTTTGATTATGGAATTATTATCAAGCCGACCTACAACTCACGTAGGCTCAGAAGCCCAACAGTCGCATCTATTCAAACACCAACGTTGTGTATAAATATAGGAGGACTTTTCCTCATTTGGACTCACTCATCTAATCACATCTCTCTTTCTCTACCGCACAGAAAAGAGTCTCTTCTCTACTGCGCAGAAAAGGGTCTCTCCCTCACGCATGTGAAGCCGGATCTGAAGCTGCAACCGCAAAAGTAAAGTTTGACCTGCGTGGACTAGAAGATCTCCTCATCTGAACTGCGTTGTAAAACTAGAGCTTCCAGAAGGAAGAAAAATTTACAACATCTTCCATGTATCATGTCTTAAGAAGGCCATTAGACAACAAGTTACTACTTCCATTGAGCTACCCCCTTTGAAAGAAGAAGGGTAGCTGGAATTGATTCCAGAGGCAATGATGGCAGTTCGAGAAAGAAAATTGAGGGGAAAATGGTTTTAGAATATCTCATTAGATGGAAGGACCTACTTGAAGAGGACACAACATGGGAAGGAGAACAAATTTTGGAGCACTTGAATTTGCAATTGCTTGAGGGCAAGCAACGTCGGGAAGGGTGGACTATAATGTCCTCTTTAGATTAATTGGCCAAGGGAGGACGAAGTAGCCTATCCAACTCCATAGGCTATAAAGGGAGAAACCCATTATCCAATGCTTTTAGGGAAACATTGGGCAAATTGGGGTAATTGGGGCAAAACTTATGAAGGAAGCCAGATTTGGGGCTAAATGGAGGGAAACTTGTAATTTGTCAAATTAAAATAAGAAGAAGAGGCCCTAAAGGGGGTCTAGAAATAAGAGAGAGGAGAAGCATTATTCTCATCATGGTTGATTGAATATTTATGTTTTGTGAGTTGAGACTTTGGTTGTTTTTCCCTTTGATTTGTTTTAGTGGTGATGATCCCACCTTAGCCCATCCCCTCTCTTCTCTATTTTGTTGAAGCATAATATTTTGAGACATCTCTTATTTGGTTTTGGCAAGCAAGAAAAATATTATTATAGTTTGTTTGATCTATGAGCTCTCTATGGCACCAAGGACTGGCTAAGGACATTATAAGGCAGTGAAATTGTTTGCGTGGCACTGAGACCTGATTGTGGCCATTCTTGGGCAATGGAGCACTCATCTGATTAGGTATTAGACTCTCCCGTGGCATAAAATTCAATAAAGCAGTCCTAGGGTGGTGAAGTCCTAATCAGGTTACTAGATGACCATTCTGTGGTAGCAACCACTGGAGTATTCGTCCCTAGGTATGTGGCTCATCTAAGAAAGGAACTCCTGTAACAGCGAGGGATTTTAGGGAGTAGGTTCGGTAGCGAAACTCTTTTGGGTTCCTATTTGAGGTAACAAAGGGCCCTAATGTTGTCCTCCTGTAGCAACAAGGCCACATCAAGGAGAATTTGGCAACGTAAGTCTACTCGGAGAAGTATAGGCCACCCCTGAGGGATTTCAGTGACAACGACTCTCAACATAACACACTTATGGCAGTAGACAACAACGTTGAACATAGTTGCTAGGGTAATAGGCAACAAGGATAAGGTAGTGTGCAGGGCCCAGACCAATAGAACAATAATAGGAGGAATTTGTAAGGTATTAAGTTGTGCTGCTAGTTAGTATTGAAATCCCTGAAGTGCTACTATTCTTAACTAAGTTGCACGAAACAGGGAAAAGGGTACGAGTTTCTGAAATGGGCATGGGTACGAAATGCGACCTCCCCGAATTTTGGAAACGGGGAAACGAGAATATATCTATATATTAGATAATATATAAGAATTTAGGACATTTAAGAAATGATATGTGCAATCATAAAGCATACATGATACATTATAATTTATTACAGTTAAACATTATGATTAAATTTACATGACATGTATTCATGAATGATCACATGATGAAAGTAAAAATATTGGAATATCCAAAAGCAACCTTTATTATATATCCAATTCTCAAAATCAGCCTTTATTATATATATGAGGCTGCAAGTACAATAAAGACTATAAGGCTGCAAGAACTATAGAGACAAAAGACTAACCCTCATCATCATAATCCTCATAAAAAATAGAAGCAGAACCATGCTCAACAATGGATGGTGGTGCTGAAGAAGATGATGGGCCAATTCCACTTCCAGGCTGGACCTCAAGATTCAGGGCAGCAAGAGAGAGATCCAAATAAGGACTTTCTGCATCCACATCCCATTCTTTAGAAGGACCACTGTTATATTCTTGACCCCTATGAGATGCAAGGCGAAGGTTGGAGTGCACATAAACAAGATCCTCTACCTTCTGTGAGCCCAACCTATTGTGTTTCACAGAATGAATAAAACCATAAGTGCTCTAATTCCTTTCTGCTGATGAAGATCTTGCCACTTGTGAAATAATACGAATGGCAAGGTTTTGCAAATGTACACCATTTACTCCATGACAAACCACCACCTAACTGGATTCATGGTGCTTCTCTCCTCCAAAGTTGATATATCTTCATAATCATCTATTCTTGCAGCAAAACTGGCGAATTCTTCCTTTACCTCCTTGTGTAGATGAGCAAGAAACATTCTCATAAGGGCTTTTTTCACCCCATTAGCCACCTCTCTATCATTATGGGTGCCTCCCTCTTCCCATTGCTTTGAGCAATAAGCTCCTTCTCATAAAATTTGGGGTTCAAGGCATGTGCTAAAGTGTGCAATGGAGTGTTGAAATTGTTCCACCTATCAACAATGATTTTCTTGACTAAACCAGCAAAATGATCATCAACAAACAAAAGTTGTGGAGACTCTTGCGAAATGTTTTCCATAGTTTTCTCAACCATGGAATCCATGCCATCATATACCTCTCCTAAGAAAGGTTAGTTAGTGTCAGCACTCCGAAGAAGCTCAAATGCAGGGGTTGTGAACTTTAGCAAGAAATCTATCTTGCTCCACCAATCCTCATCAAGGCACAATCTACGCACCATAGATCCCCGCTCTGAATCTGCTTGTCTCCACTCAATCCAAAGTTGACTCACCACCATAGAAACTAATGCATGCTTAACCTCAACAAGGCGACGCAACATAATGAAGTTTGAGGCATATCTTGTCTCAGCAACTTTTAACAACTCCAATTTGGAGTACTCTCGAAATATGGCCTGAGACTGGTGGTGGTTGGTGATGAATTTGATAATCTCCCTTGCTTCCCCTGTGAGTTCCTTTATCCAGGAAACTTTATTGTCAATCTCCTCTAAGATCAGATTCAGATTATGGACAATGCATGGTGTCCAAAAGATGTGGTCATACCTCCCCTCAATAATTAAACCTGCAGCTTTGCAAACTGGTGCATTATCCGTGATAACTTGCACCACGTTGTTAGGCCCTATTTGTTCAATAGCTTTTATAATAACATCAACAATGAATTGTGCATCTTTCACCTCTCCTGAGCAGTCTTCTGCCTTGATAAACATTTCTCCTTTAGGGGAAGTGGCAATGATATCTATCAATCGTCTGCGCCTTATATCTGTCCAACCATCTGAGACTATGGTAACCCCAGAGCTAGTCCAGGAAGAACGAATTGGAGCTAAAATTTCCTCCACAAGCTCCTTCTCATTTTTGAGAAGTTGGGTTCTGACTTTCTCATAGTTGGGCCCCTTGTACGCTTGAGGAGCTTTGTTAACTGCCCTTATCATATCTTGCCAGTAAGAAGAGCGAACAACATTGAATGGGATACCACATGCATAAATGCACCTAG